>CAUYSK010022862.1:0-91735 GCA_963575035.1 Avahi laniger
GCTGGGACTACAGGCATGCGCCACCATGCCCGGCTAATTTTTTCTATATATTTTTAGTTGTCCAATTAATTTCTTTCTATTTTTAGTAGAGACGGGGTCTCGCTCTTGCTCAGGCTGGTTTCGAACTCCTGAGCTCAAACGATCCACCTGCCTCGGCCTCCCAGAGAGCTAGGATTACAGGCGTGAGTCACCGCTCCCAGCCACAATTGGTTTTTAAAAAAGTTTTCATAATTTCTGAAGGAGAGGTACCGAGAACTGGCAGACGCCAAACATTTCCTCAAGTGAGACAGCCACGGTCTTTGTGCGAGTCCCTGCACCATGCGACCTAATTCTCAGTTTCTGCAGCAATCGCCACCACCCCTAGCCGTAGCGTGTCCAGGGATGCCCGGCAGACTTGCTTTTCCACCCTGGCTCCCGTACGCCGTAGTACACCTCAGCTGACCTGTGCCCTCCACAAGGGCGTGCCCAGAGGAGCCTCTGGACAGGGCGGCTCCTCAGCCCTCCTTGCCGCAGGGCAGCTGGACGCCCTTCAGGTCTCCTGCTCCAGCAGGCACAGCAGGATTTCACCTTCAGAATGTTCAGCTTCCCACTTTGCGTGTTCACCTCTTCTCAGGCGGACTGAGGCTGGGGCAACGCTTACAGCTAGAACCCCACCCACCAGAGAACTTCATGGCCCATGGCCGAGAGCTGCTCCTACCACTCACCTGAGAGACCCCCTGCCTTCCCCCACCTCCCCTCACATTGCTTGCTCTTCTTTCTAAGGATATAAAGCAAGACAGCACTTAGAGCGCCGGGCAAGGCTGAGTGCCAGTATGTGGGAGAGAGTGGACATATATGAACACAAAGAAGAACCCGCATACAGAAGAGTCTCCATCTGACCATGTATTTGCCCCCAGGGCCAGAATTCAACACAATTGCCCTCCTTGCCTGTTCCCGACTCCCCAGTCACTTAAAATCAAAAAAAACTTAATGTTGTGCTTGTCTCTCTTAGAGTATTGATTTATACTACGTTATGATTACTTATTTTAGATAACCCTTTCCAACTTCGGCAAGAGCCCTGTGTTACTAATCTCTGTCACCCCCACGCCTGGTGCACAGCAAGTGCACAGTGCAGATCTGCTGAACAGACACGTACCCAGGACGAGTGCGTTGGAAACAACACGCAGACGCGGGTGGTCACTCGCCATCCCGACTGCACAGGATGACACAAGGTCTGGGCATTGAAGTGAGCATGTGGGGAGATTAGCATGACGCAGGGTCAGCACAAAGGTCTGTCTCTTTGAAAGTGGCTGAGGCTACGATTTGAGAAGGTTCCAGAGAACCCAAAGCATGCAATTAAATAAGGTACACACAGAGATGTGTATACTCACACACACATGCTCACACATGAGAGACTCACTATACGTTTGGAAAGAAGTGACACCTCAAGGATGGAGTGACCACAGCATCTCATCCTGCGGGGTGAGTGCCTCTGGCTGGAGCTCTGAATGGGTCCTCATGGGAGGTGCTTACACTGCTCCTGTGTGGGTGACAGCAGTTCTGAGGCATTGCTCTTCCTCGTTCACATTCTCCACGATGTAGGCATCTCGTGCAATCCCTCATGTCCATGGAGTAGCTTCTCTTGCTTGCATGATGGGGCTGGAGGTGGAACTAAAGTTGAAAGAAAGAAACGTGCTGGCTCATGCCTCGAAGAAGGAGGACCAGTGTGACAGGCTCGTTCTGCCTCCTCATGGAGAATTTGTAGGTGCTGCAGTCAGGTACATGTCACTGTGGGGGTCTTCAGAGTAAAATGTGGTACAGAAGGATGCGCCTTACCCAGGGTTACTCCTCTGAGGGGGTTCCACTGGCTGACAGCTCAAGTTCCCGTTGCTGAGAATCAAGACTTGACTCTGTTTCCGGCCAGTTTGCCAGTTTCAGTGGAGGAGGCACTCTCTTAGAACACCCCGCACCCTGACGGGGAAGGGGAGCACACGTCCACATCAGACATGCACTCCCATGGAGGGGTGGATGGAGGGGCGCAGGCCCCAGGCAGCCTTTGTCTACTGACCCGTCTTCTCTGTCCCTCTCAGTCAGTGATAATTCACTCTAAGTGGGACTTTGGACAGCTCATTCCTCTGTGTGGCATTGGCTTTGTCCATGATGCTTTTATACCTCTGACTGGACCATGACAGCCAAAGACTGCTCCCCAAATCAGCTCTAACACCAAGGAGGGAAACACTCCCAGGAACTGAGGGTGGAGATCAGTGATGGCAAGAAGAAAAGCTGAGGAGAGCAAAAGCCCACACCACCTTTATCCTGAAGAGAAAACGATGGCAGCCAGTCCACTGTTGTCACAGCAGCACTGTGTGGATCCCGGCCCCACCATGGCTGCGTCTCCTGCAGACACATAGAGCCCGTGTGTGGGTGTGAAGGCACATTCCCACACCATCCCCAGGGACATGAACTCTCGGCAAAATTCTTTGAACTTAAGTCTTGTGGAGTCTTTAACTGAGTTCTTATCAATTTAGTAAATTATTTTTGGACTCTTAAGTCTTTTTATCATATCAACAGATAGTTACTCCAGGACTTTGACTGCCTGAGATCAGGACAGCCCAGAGGTTGCTGCTGCCCACAAAGTGTTGATCCATAATCCGGGAAATCCAGGGACTTCCCAGAGATGTTAGCTGAGCTCAGTGTGGCTAATCCGCCCCTGCCAGTAACAGAATATCCTTGCTGAAAGTCAAACAAGAAAAACACCACAGGCTACCCTAATGGTTCCTCTGTATCCTCACGGAGCATTTCCATCCCCAGGGGAAAAAATAGGCCATTTAACTTTTTCTTCTCCGGGCATTTTCCAGAACATGTTGTATCTTATGGCTGGCATCTTATATCTTCACATCCTGGAAAGATTGGCAAATCCACGCACTCGATCCTTCTCATGCTTCTAATGTCCAGGGTAACCATGTCTTCTTAAGACACCTTAGATGCACCAGCCTCACTAGAACCATGTGATCCTGGGGACACACTGAAGTTGGTGCTAACTGTCTTACATACAGTAAGTACCATAGGAATGAAACTGTGGCCTGAGCCTGTACTTTGTTCCCATCCCAGATCTGATACTTTTAAGGTGACCCTTGGAATGTCACTCTGCATCCCTTTCTTTCAGCTTCTCTACCTGTGAAATGCACACATTATCATTGCAGGACACCAATTAGCCACTCTGCCTGCTCTCAAAGTCTTGCTGTGCAGCCATGCGGATGTGGTAGGGTGTACCCTGCCCCACTGAGTCCCAGTCTCAGGTCTGGACACAGACCCCATCCAGCCTCTGCAGCCTTAACCCTGAAGCCCCACAGCCCTGGAGGGGGAATGCCAGTTCTGCCATCTGTGCCCCCAACACTCTATAGCCACTCCCTCCTGCTTGCTAAGACGGTGTGAGTGGGGTTTTTGGTTCCTTTAATGTTAATAATGCCAAGAGCAGAGTGACTCTGGGTCCAAGTAGATCAGCACAATCCCAGTTAACTGTCCCAACAATATTGACACCATCCCTTTTCCCTCTCAATGTGTCCTGATCCAGTAGATAAATTACTGGGTCACCAAGTCTGAATCTTCAGCCCCTTCTCTTCCACTCAGTGTGAAACCAAGTGAGATAATGTGTGTGAAGGATTTCTGAAAATGTCAGGCTCCCATGTCTAAGTTCTTACTATTCAGAGTAAACAGCAAATGGTGCAGTCAGATAAGAAAGCAACCAACACTGCTGAATGGAAAAATGTTTCTTTAAGCCAATGAGGGGTCTTATGACAGCCTGTGAAACATGGTGCCTGGAACACACATGTTCTTCTGGGTTACCAATCCATGCTCACTCTCTAATGTACCTCATCATTTCCCATCAAAACTGGTCCCTGTGGAGCTCGAAACTTTTAGGCAGGACAGCTTCCTTGTATTTCAAGAACAAGTAAGTGAGTAAACGCTACATGCAGGACAGTCAAAAGTGACACCATTATACAAATACTTGAATAATGTATAATTTATATTTTACTTGAAAATGATCAATTTGCTTTATAAAAATTATTTTATAGCCACTAATTTTTTTAAAAAATTATATATATATATATATAGTTGTCAACAATTAAAATATCAAGCAACTTAACTGTCAATAGCAGGGCAACATGCTGCTCTCTTCCTGACTTTGTGGCCAGAAACCAGCATCTGTGCCCACACCTGAGGCCTCCCTCAGCCTACGTCCCCTGAGCCAAAGGATGAACCACCCACCTGGCATCTGTCCTCGCAAGGCGGAACCGCAGAAGCGGCGCCCCTCAGGGTGAAAGAATGAAGGTCTGATAGAAACATACGTTCCACTCTACTCTACGAACATGATCACACAAAGCAAACTCTGTAAAATACTCACAGAATCCCATAGATGAGGACACTAAATTCTAGCATGAAAAACTCACCTTCAAACCCCAGAATGGTTTCTGGCTCCAGGCAAAGACATGGCGCTCCTCTCGATCCCTACCAGAGAGGGGACAATGTTAGACTCCAGAGACAGAGACAGAGAATTTTCTTTAACAGAAGATTCTAGGTGAAGTCTTACTTTGTGCATTTATGGCGGGTGTGACTCGGATCCTCCAGTCCTGGTGCTTCTCAGCTGGTGCCGTCACCTCGAGATTAAAAACCACAACGGAGGCGGTTTCTGATTTCCGAACTGTGAGCTGTGCCAGGGCTGTGTGCAGCGCCTGTGTGCATGTGTGAAAAGTCACCGTGGGAGCCGGCACGTTTCCCAGGCAAGAAACACTGTGAACACGTGCTATGGAAGAACAATGCTCACGTGACAAAGCGCAAGTGTGACAACAGTGACGGCGTGGCCCACATGCCAAGACAAGCCTCCGCACAGGCCAGGGAATGTTTGTAACGGAATTGACCTTGTCGGCCACTTCCTCCCAGGGCTCTCGCATGTCAGACAGGTGCACAAGTGACCCAAGTCACCCATCTTGCTCTCCATCCACATATCCGCTCAAGCTCTGGGAGTCCAGGACGGCTCCTCTAATCACTCTTCAGCAGTAGCCACGTCAGTGGCACCAGCTTGTCACTGGATGTGTCAGATTTGAGGGTTTGGAACGTAAATCATACAAAACAAGGCACCAAACAGTTTTTCAACAGATAAGATAAAATCTTAAACACTGATGACTTTTCAGTTAAAGTGACAGTCAGTTGAACTGTGTCTCTTTTGAATTAACTAAATATTTCCAGTTGATAAGGAACATGACCTAGAATGAAACAGTCAATTAAATGTAAAAAGTGTTTAAATAACAGGAGTCACTTCACTTAGGAGACCTCAACCTGATCATGAGGACAAATTAACTTTCTTTTCTGCCAAGAGGAACACATGCGAGTGGCCCAGCACATGCAGAGCAGGGAGGACGGGGCCACTGGACCGCTGGCCAACTGCAGCAGGGCTGGAGAGCTAACAGGACCCTGACCTACCACAAAATAGAATCACAAGCAAAACCCCGAGTCAAGTTAATCACTCTCGATTCTCCCTCTACGGGGAGGCCCGCACACCAGCCTCCATCAGGTTGGAAGAAGCCACCACGAGTGTGAGGAGGTCTGGGACAATTTATCCTACTGACAGGGGAGGCACGGCAAGGATGGAGGGGCCAGCAGAGCAGGGTCAGTGGATGCTTTCCATAAAGGGACAGATCGTAAATACTTTAGGTTTGAGGGATGGCACACCACATCCCCCTTCCTGGTCATAGGAGGAAGGCAACTTCTGACAACACGAGCCGTGGTGTGGCTGCATCCCGTAGAGCTTTGTTTCAAAACTGGGCAGGGAGACGCAGCGACTCACTGGCCTAGGACGGAGTGACCCTGGGGATGTGGGGAGGAAGGTGGAGAGGAGCTTGCAGGTGGATGAGCACACCGGCACCCAGGGCCCCTGTAAACTTGGGCCAGGGCTTGGGCTGCTCCTAGGGCCTCTGGGAATGTCTCCAGCAGTCCTGGGGTGTGGAAACACCACAGGACACACCAGCCCAGTCACCGTGAGTGCCTGGTCATGCACGAAGTGAAGGCATGGCACCTTCTGTCCACTCTCTGGGCAAGGACACGCTCACACTGCCCGCCACATTGCGACACCTACGTTCCCTGAGTGGTACGTGGTACACCAGAGCACTGTTAGCACCTCCACCACCACGACATTGCATACCCCTGCGGGTTCCGCAACTCAGCCAGCTATGGAAAGTCCTGCTCCTTATCTGCATGGATGAGTTCCAGATTTCCTGTGAGACCCTGGTAAAACATCACAGCTCGAACTATCTCCCTGAGATTTTGGGAGAGCTGCAGAGATGTGTACTCTCAACACATACCAGCACATGCATCTGTACTACTAATATCATCTCTTGTTCTCTAATCTGTTCACATGGATTCTCCTCATCAATCTGCTAGATGCCCAGAGGCCCTACTGTATCCTGCAGAGGGACAGCACACAGTAGGTGGTTTCTCATCAACCTACAAGACGCCCAGAGGCTCTACTGTATGCCACAAGGTGCAGTACATAGTAGGTGATTCAGAAATGCTTTTTAACTATTTTCAGGGCAATGATTTTGTGCAACAGCTCAAGGTGCATGCAGATAGCTCCTGACTATGTGAGTTCGGTAAGAACTAGCAGCACAGGCCTTTCTGTAACACGATCAAACCTGGGGCTGGGAGAGACATCAGCGTGTACCGGAAAGAGCTGGAAAGAACGCAGGCATTGGGCACCGGAGGATGTGTCACCCAGACTCCAGCATTTAAAGCTGCAGAGAGGCAAATGCCTGGTGGCCCAGAACCAGGGCTTCTTCGTCTGCAAACTGAACCAGTGCCAGAAAGGGACCTCCTGTGCTGAAGCGGTTAAACAGGAACTGGAGCGGTGCATCGCCAAGCACGCGTGAGCACTGATGGACGGTGGTCTTACTGAAGACCATGACATGCCCACTGAGAGGAGTGGAGGCTGAGGAGGGTGGACACCAGGCAATTGCCTGAGGGTGTTCACTTCCCGAGGATAGAAGCCCCCGCGGAGACAGTCACACCCAGACCCACACGGATCCGTCCCAGGCAGCAGCCAGGCAGCGTTTGCTGTTGGCATCTTTTATCACAAAGATAGCACAGTATCCTTTTCTTAAAACGGGATTCCCAGAGGGTATTTTTGTCTTCTATTTTAATTCCTGAAACAGAGGCCCACAAGGAGAAGTGGGGAAAGGCTTTAAGCTGGTCAGGGACAGAAAGAGAGCGGGAGGGGGCCGAAGTTAGCAGGAGTGAGAGCAGAAATTAAAGGGCATAAACTTCAGGGAGAAAACAAAGCAGCCCGACATCGGGCTGGCCGTAGACCTGGCTGAATGTGAAGACATCCCCCGGGGGACAGAGCTCTCGCCCTGGCAGCGTGCAGGGAATGGCCGAAGACCGGGACCATGTGCACAGCCTACAAAGCAGCCCAAAGGTCATTTCTTCCATCAGAGCCATGCTTCTCAATTGGAGCCACTCCAGCAGCCAGTGTGGAATTTAGAATGTGTTTACATATCTACCCGCACACGCTGAGGAAGAGGACAGAGGCAGAAAACCTCCCTGACAAACATAGGAAGCCCAGGTGAGAGGGTCGCTGTGCCCCCGCTGCTCTGTGCCTCACACCTAGTCGCCTTCCGGGCTCACTGAGAGTGTCCCACCTGCAGCTGAGCCCTGAAAAAAATAATCCCATAACGCAGTATATTTTAGATTTATGAGGTTTTTTTTTTAAGTTTAACTGGGGACTCAAAATATCTTCAAGACCCTCAGGAATTAAGTTCTGAAGAAAGTCAAGCATTATGGCTGGAAACTGGGAGGAAATTTTTCTGACGTCCCTCAAATGACCCCAGTGAGGTGACTGTCTGTGCACAAAGCCTCACACTCACATAGATTTGTTTTAAATCTCACCACGCTCCGTCTGACGGCGTCAGTGGGACAGGCATTGTAGATTACCAGCAAAATAGCTCCACCACTGACACTTCAACCTCTGTGTGTGTGTGTTTAAATGCACATGGATGTGTATGCAAATGCATTGAAATAGCTTTGACTAACCAATTAAAAGATATTTTTCAAATAATAGTTTGTTGAGTATGACTAAGTCCTTAGCGCAATGACACCAACCATAATGGGAACTGCAGTGAAGGAAAACTCTTTTTAACATAAGGCGATAACTGGAAACTTTCTTTGAAAGACGAATGATGCTGTTCCTTTCAGCTGTATGTAATCAAGTCTGCAGAACCAAAGTACCTTACTGGTTTGTTAGAAATCTATTTCAAACACTGTCTCCTATAAAAGTATTTTGAAAAGATAAATGGGCCTTTGGTATTATTTCTCTAGTTTAGATAATAATCTGCAAAATTACTACTTCTTGCCTTTGCAAAGCACCAGGGTTATGCAGGCAAGGTCTAAACTCTTTGCGATAAGAGAAATGTGGCCAGTTTTGCACACCAGGCAAGTTGAAATGAAGGGGTTAAGTTTCCGGTTCTTTATAATGCAAGTTCCTAGAAGAATAAAAACCAGCATTTACACTGAGTCTAGGTCGTGGACTCTACTTCCCACTGACACAAGATATAATTATCTCACTCCATCTACTCCCACTATATGCTATTTGAGCTGAAAAAAAAATCCAACATGTAAAGCTAATTCCCTCACTTGAATGTAGAAATTCCACTTGATCATTCACACTCAAAAAAATGTCAGAAGTACCACTAAAGGTCTGTTTGAGAATATTAATCCTGAATGACAATCTAATTCTCAATATTTATAAGCTCCTGCAAAACAAAATCTATTATTTGTTCCTTAGGTCAAATAAACCATTATAGAAAGAGCCAGAGTTGTTGGCTGAACAGTTCTCTCACAAGAAGTTTATGAAATTTTCTAATAAAATGGCAATGTTCTTAATGCATGTTCTGAGTGGACCTTAATTAATAAAATGTAAATCCACTCTACTGAAGGGAGGAAGGGTGAGAGTGGATTGGGAAACAGAACCGTGAGGCTGGTGGGTCCAGGGACCAAGGCCACGGCAGGAGGCAAGAGGGTAGGGACGTTGCGCAAAGAAGAACACGCTCGGACCCGCAGGAGGAAGACTCTGTACAACCAAGAACACCCTGGGACCCCCACAAGGAAGACTCTACACAGAAACAAGAACGCTCTGGGACCCCCACAAGGAAGACTCTACACAGAAACAAGAACGCTCTTGTCCCTAAAATCACAGAGGATTTTAGTTAGGGCATAAAATACACTTCCCTCCACGACCAAATCAGCCATTTCCCAGTCTGTAACTGGGAAAAGAGATTTCTACACCAAAATCCAAACAGAGGGACAGTCGAGCTGGCTCAGAGGTAGCCCACCCCACACTCCCATGGGGAAGACCACCAGCATCTCCACCTCTACAGAGAACACGTCAGGCACACTGCAGCCAAGTGCATAGCGTGGCTTCAGGTCGATTGGGGCCTTACGCCCTTGAGCACAGGATTTAATTACATAAACATGTCCCTCCTGGGATGTAAACAAGTCAGCTGACTCTGTCTGAGACCAAGGTGTCGAGTAAACTGGATCGCAACCTGCGAACATAAAAGGGCAGCAAGAAAATGCCAGTCTTTCTCCTCTCCATCCTGCTTCGGTTCTCACAGAGCAGGAGGCAGGTGCACACGGGAGAGCCACCTGCACGTCCTCCTACAAATGCACCTCCAGGAACTACAGCAGAGGCCAGAAACGCAGGTGTGTACAGCCGACCATGTCCTGGGACTCGTAGACACGATGCCTGTAGAAAACAGATACCATAAAGGCACTGTTCTCTCTGGAAGCACAGCCTAGCAGTTTATCTTTTCTTTTTCTTTTTTTTTTCTATTTTTTTCTTTTCTTTAATCTCTGCCTCTCTCCATTACCTAAGTTCTGATCACACTGGTCACAGGACACCTGCAGCACATTCCTAGAAATGTGCTGGGTCACTGAATTTCAAGAGGAAAACTTAACAAGAGGATGACATGAGAGCGTCTCCAGACTGTGAGTCTAATATCCATTGCATAAGACATGGTTAAAAACTGGGGATGTTTGGCCCACAGGAAACAGTGCAGGCTTTAATTATTCAAAGGGCAGCCTTGCTAAGGAGGTAGTTGCATTTTCTATGATATTCTTTGAAGACATAACTTTCTGAGTATAAGTTGCAGGAAGGCAGAGTCATTCCCACAAGATAAAGCTCAATAGCAACCCCCTCAGGAGCTCAAACACCTGCCAGGAAAGCAGCAGGAAGGTTCCAGCCTGTCCGTGATGTCAGCAGTCCTCAGCCAACAAGCCGTGGACTCTTCACAGACATGCCAAGGAACTCATCTTCAATTTTTTCTTTGGGAATCATTACAGATCCACAGGAAGAAAGGAAGATGCCCCTCCTGTGTGCCCCTCACCCCACTTCCCCCAAGGGCTGCATCTCATTCAGCCACAGGGCGAGATCATGCACATGGGCACCATGTGTGCAACAGCTCTGTGTGGGACCCAGGACCCCCACGTTCCCCCTGGCACTGTGTCTCAATGGCCACTCCCCTCTCCACCGCGTGCCAGGGAACTCTCACCCCTGGGTTACATTTTACTACACAGTTGAGGATATAAAAACATCACAACAGCATTTTGACATGATGACGATTCAGCGACATCATTGCGCAAGCGGGTCTCAGGAAGGAGGGCAGAGCCCGATAGACACTGGGGGTCGATTTGCTGGTAAAATGTCAAGTTGGCACCAGAGAAAGATTCTGCTCTTACTGGGGCATGCTCATCTCCAAGAAAACAAAATTAGGTCAGAATTAGTTCTAAGTCATGGTGACCCAGATGCTCAGCTGTGAGCTGTTGGTATGCTCAGATCCCTCCATTGGCGCCATCAGATAGTCTAAAACTCAAGAGCTGGAGAAAAAGGGTGATTCCAGAATGCTGCCGTGTCTCTCCCAATCCCAAGTGAAGTCAGCTCCACACTGAACATAACACCCTAAGCTGTGCATGCATTCCACAAGCTGGAGCTCACCTACTTCATGCTGTAAATATCTCGACATGAAAATTATGGAAATAATAAAATGTCATTTTAGCTTATCAGATTTATGAGATAAAAGACAAAATTAAAACAGCCAAATGCCATTTAAGCAGCTATGAAGGTGTGTCTTGTGTTGCCAGTGGACATAAATTTGTATGGTCCCTGGAAGAGCCGCATGTAAGGAAGTATCGAGAGTCTACAATGCACACCTATTTTGAGCCAGTGTTTCCATTTCCAGGGAGGTTTTAATTTGTATAGAAAAAGCTTTAGGAAATTAATTTTTTGTTTTAATATTGTAAAAGCCAAAAAATTGGAAACAATCTAAATGTCAGTTCTGTTCTAACTCGTATTAAGCACTTACTTTGTGCCAGGCATCATCATGGGAATAAAACAAAAATGTTACAATAGAATTGAAATAAATATATTCCTGGCACTGGAAGAATTTATAGTTGTGGGGGGGACACAGCAAAATGAAAACATAATTTCAATAACACATGGTAACAAAAACACAAGTGAGAAAAGTTTACACGATTTGTGGCATCATCTTTTGATGGAACATCACGTAACCATTAGCTCAGTAGTTCCCACTCACAACCCAGCAGTCATGTGGGGCGCTGCATCCTTGGGTCAGTCCCATGGGGAGATTCGAGGCCCCCAGGCAACAGCCCTGGACATGCTCCAGCCACAGCCAGCCCCAGCCGCCCTCCACAAGTGAGCCCCCGATTCCCCACTTGGCCAAACCTCCAGTGACACCTCAGAGCAGCAGAGCCACCCAGTTGAGCCCAGGTCACCTGCAGTCACCAGAAATGAGAAATGTCATTTAGTATTGTTTCAGCCCCTAAGTTTTGAGGTGGTCCATAATGCAGCAATAACCAAAACAGGCAGATTTGTTGGCCAAAGAGGTACTCACTCACCTATGGATGTTTCAGAGTCTCCACTCTGGTGGCCTGTGACCTGTGGCACCTGTGGCAGGATGTGCCATCCGAGTACTGCCACCCTCCAGGCAGTTTCCTTCACTGGCCACATGGCCCTCAAAGTGTTCACAACTTCTCAGCTTTTGTTTACTCTGCTGTCTTTTTCCTTTCAGAAGTGGCGACCGACTCAGGAACCAGGAGACACGGCCACTGACCACGGGGCCAGGCTTTATGTCAAACGTCACATCTGCCCCACGAGCGCCAGCTCCTCATCCAGCCTGGGTGGCTCCACTGACCACAGCCCTGGACATCACCTGTCTCCAAGAGGGGCAACCGACAAGCTCACAAGCTGGCATGGCCGGGCTTGTCCCAGGTGCCTGGCTGAGTGCCATGTATACAGTAGTCACTCCTTAAATAATTGCTGAGTAGTATTTTACTGAAAATTGTCCCTATTAAAATCTGGTCGTCTTTTAAAGCTTGGCTCTTTTTTAATAGCAAATGGTTCATTTCTCATAGATAATTTTCTCAGCAAGCATTTAGTTAAACAAGTTCAATGTGATTTTCTCAATAAGATTTCTTTCTCTTTAATTATAGATAAGGTCATAGAATCACGATGGAGTACTGAAAACATTCTGTGGAAAATTGCACCTGAGTGGCCCTCTCTTTGAGCCAATGTGGTGACAGACAAAAGTGCCCAGTGTGCCTGTAGCCAGGAGTGAGTGTCGCCTTGCCCTGTTAGCCCTGAGGGCGCAGCCAGTGATCTGACTCCCAGCACCTGAGGCTCTGCAGCCAGAGGCTGGGCTGAGACTGCAGCTGATGCAAACATGAGGGTAGAAATGCAGAGACTCTCCGTAAACACTTTTTTTAAGCTCAAACTAGTTTTTAAACCGATCCCTTTCCAAACCAAGCATCTACAGTATGATTTTCCCAGCCCTTCAAATCAGTATCTGCAAAGTTCTCAACTATAAGATTTCTTTCTGGTTTCTTGGTCTTGCCTTGACATAGTGACAAAAATTTTAGGGGCAAATTTAAATGTGCATTTACTTGAGAGCAATACAGAAAAAGATAAATTGCTCGTTGTCAAATTCATGAACCTCGGTAACTTTCAGAGCCTCGATATTATTTCGAAGGACATAGCTGCAACAAAACACAGCCATGCCTGGCTATACGTGGGGGTTGTTGGGTCCAGCACCCCATGGCTACCACACTCCAAGCACACTGAAGTCCAAAAGTCGACCCTGCAGGACCCAAAGATAAGAAGAGTCCACCCTCTGCGCACACAGGTTTTACATCCCATGAATACCATGTTTTCGATCTCAGTTTGGTTGAAAAAAATCCACGTAAGTGGACCCTAGAAGTTCAAATTTGTGTTGTAGTGATGCTTCAATTGCACCTAAAATATTGCCCCTGTTTTACACTCAAACACAATTCAGGTTTTTTCCTGTCATGTTCCCACAACTTACATTAGATGTAATGAGATTTCATTACATCTATATAATATTTTAATTATTAGAGTACTTTATAAGCAAAAGCGTTTGCTTTGATCAGTAATGGTATCGTGTCATAAAAACATTTTTCTGGATGAAAAGTTTGAGAGACTGTTAAAGTTTTGCAAATGATTGACCTCAAAAAGGATAAATATTAGAAATAATCAAATACATGGCAGTAACATAACATTAAGGTGCTCACAAAGTGTTCAGCAGGCTTCCAGGAGACACAGTGGAACAAAGTTGCGTGCAGCCCTTCCCCCTTCGATCCAGTAAGCAGGGGAAAAACAGTAAAATTATCCTCCCTGAAGAAAAGGAACAAGCAGCGAGTGAACAAGCCCAGGCACAGTCCATGAATAGACCCTGACATCAGAGAGGGGACAGAGAGAGAAACTGCAAGGTGCCTTTAGCTCTGCCATGACATCGCCCAGAAGCAAGGAGAAAGTGTCGACAGGATCCCACCAATCCCATTCCTGTCTCCTGATTCTAAATGATGCAGATTACAAGGTGAGTAACGCCCTGGCCCACGCTGAGAAAGATCTCTAAGGAGAGGGGTCTATATCTGTCCCACAGCAGGGACTGTAGAAATCACTAGGATTTAGCACTTTCTGACTCTACACAGAACAGAGAACTGGGACCCCAAGGAGTACGGCTTCTCTCTCGCTCTCTCCTCCCGCCCCCATCTATCTTCCTATTCGCACAAACTGCAGAAGAGCGGAAGGGAAGCTCTTCACCCAGAAAAGGGCTGCTCAGAACCCTGGACAACAACCTGCGCCCGCACCCCACCACCACCACTGCACCAAGCCACACAGAAAACCTGGAGAGAAGAATTAGTCCCATGTCAGAGTGACAAGACTGGCCACAGCACTGACAAGAGGTAACAACAGGCAACAGGATAAGGAAAAACGCATCGGTAAGCAAACGAACGCTGCAGGCAGGAAATACATCTAGACAGTGGCACGAAAGAAGAACAGCCAGAAGAACAGATTTTCTCTGCCTTGCTCTAGAGAAAATCCCCAGTAAGCACATCCATTCCAAGCAGCAAGAACTCACAGATGAGATAATAAAATAAAATACATGAAAAGGGAAATTGCAGAGGGAAGAAACTAACTGAATGTTAAAGAAGCACAAAACCAAGGAGCTAATCAGGACCAGAAACTATCAAAACAGACGCACATTAAAAGAAAATTCTTGACATAGAAAGTTCAAAATAATCACATTGAATTAAACAAGGGAAAGATAAGATCAGAAAAGTTAGCGGAAATGTGATAGGATGGAAAAAGAGACTCCGACAGAAGGATAATGGGTATGGCTGGAGAATAAAATGCAACAAATGATACCAAGACAAAAACAAAACCAAGCTGGAGATAAAATGACTCCAGAGATACAATAGGAGAAAGCATCTCTTTCATGAAGGATTAAAACCACAATTTGGAAGGATGTACTGTGTTCTGCACTTTGTATAGAATAGCTGACATCAAGAAATATCCTGATTATGTAATCAAGCTTTGAAGTTCTTTCGAAAAATTATTAATCATGTAGGCATGACGTGGGGGGTGGAATTAACCTGCTCTGACGCATCTTTGGAGCAATGTTTACTCCGGAAGTTCCAACGGTAAAAGTGATCCAAGCATGTCACTACCTATCCTTCAAGCACAGAGGAGGCTATGGTGGCTTCAGACATGGATAACTCAGGAGACAGGAACCCATGCACCTTCACTGGAGAGAGGGGCAACTTTGTAATAAATTCTAGGGCCAAAAAGGTAATGGAAAATCCAGGGTATGAAGATCGCTGCTATGAAGACAACAGAATAGCCTACCCAGAATTCCAAGAAGGGAAAGTGTGTGACCCAGGAACTTAAGAGCAGCCAAGTTTTCCTTGGAGAATGAGAGCAGAAGACAAGCACCTTACCCAGGAAGAAATCATGAAGTCAGCACGCATGGCTCATGCCAGAAAGAACCACTGAATAACATGATTAACCAGCCCAGAGATCAAAAAAGAAGATGGAAAAGCCATGACGAAGGAGTGGTGGTGAGCACTGTACCTTGTAACTGACTAATGGTGAGAATGACCCTGGGTCACGAGGCACAGGCAGAGCAGACCTCCCCACAGCCTCACATGCATGTGTGTGTGTGTGTGCATGTATGCAGGTGTGAGCACACATGTACATATACATGTATATATTTAAATTTCTGTGGTAGAGGAGAGAGTGTCTGTGAAAATGTATGAGTAGTACTCTCATTTTCAAACTTTCTTTACTTATTTTTTTCAATTTTCTCTTCCTTTATTCTTAGAAGGCCTTTTAAAGAATTTCGTTTACCAAGATAAAGGAATATTTATGAAGTGCAACAATGACTTTCATTTCACATCAGCTTATTAGTTTTATTGAAATCAAATAAAGCTACATTTTATATTTTTATATTCCTGGCCTGAGAGGGGTTCCAAAGAGAAATTCCGGAAATGGTATAACCTGGTATAACTCATGGAAAAGTGATAACTTTAACTGTACATGGTAAGTCCTGGGATACTGTTTGAAAAGGAGCCACTGTACTGACATTGAGATGGACACCTGCAGAGCACGGGACCATGCTGTCACTGTCCCCACTTCCTTGTGAACTGCACTGACGACCGCCACAGGGAGGAGAGATGAAAGTTGAAGTCCCTGCTGCTCTGATACGGGTCACGGTTTACTTGGGGAAAGTCACTTCCATGGGATCTCTTAAAGCCAGGTTTTTTTCAGAAAGCTGCTAACTAACAAAACCTGTAGAGATACATCTATAGTTACAGGTTGATAACACCATTGTCTTTCCACCATTCACATTCCATTAGCATGGCCACAGCCAGTGCCAAGGTGCGCACCTCTCTGGCCTCACGGAACGTACCTTCAGCTCAGGAACTACTAGGCTTTGCTGGATGCCGCTCAGAGTGCGCCCACAGGGATAGGACTCCCGCTGCGATCAGACGCTATTGCTCTCCTGTTCCCATGGTGACGCCTGGACCAGTTCTGCACTCTCCAAAACAGCATGAATGACCCCACAAAAAGCCACCTGATGTATGCCAGGGAACTGACTCACCACCTCCATCTCACAATCAAAGACAAGAAAAGTTACCGCCAGCAAAGCTCTGAGTCCTGCCAGAGACCTGCCTGTTCTGTGCGCGCTCTGTCGGTGCTTGCAGAACTGCAGCAGGTTCCAGGACCTTCCACAAAGGGCTATGGGGTTAGTTTCCTCCTGAGTCTAATTATAGATAATTAACTGACAAGTTACAACCTAGAAAAGGGAGGGAATGGCCCAGGGCTGGGAGTCTGTGTGGCCACTCCCTGGGCTACAGCAGAGAAAACAAAAATTCCATCTTCCCTTTGCCCAGTGTCCTCTCACCCACGTGTGAAGTTGCTGCTCTGACCCTCCAGGGAGACGCACACACTGTGTGATGCTTCCCACGTGTCCCTACGCGTGCTGCTAGCACCGGAAACACAGCACTGACCATTCTTCCCGAGGCATCGTAAGACCAGGGTGAACCTAGTTTACAGCCATCGTTCACAGTTTTCATAAAAGTGATTCAAACCATTGCAATATTTTTCTAACTGAAAGAGTTACTGCTTGTAAACAGCCAGTGTGGAATCACTTCTGTTTCTGCCGTAGCCATCTCTGATCTTAAACAGGTATGTGTAGGCCATTTCCTTTGGGGGGGGGTTGTTTCTATAATAAAGCAGTGCACGGCTAACATTGATGTCACAACTATAATTTGAAAAAACTATGCATATATGTAGTAGAAATACCAAAATCCAACAATGCAAACTATAAAAGAAAAACTACTAATTAAATTATGATGAGACTTGGTTTTGGGTTGTGAGGAATATAAATCATTGTTAATTAGAAACAGCTTTCAAAAAAATTTAATTACAAAATTACTATAACGGCTCATTGATACTCAGAAAAAAATGTTTCTACCAGACAACTGCAGAAGGATTTTTAACTTCTTAAAACAAAAAAAACTGATGCGTCACAAAAATAAGAGTACGTATTACAAGTGCAACCCACTTCCCAATTCCACCCACCCTCTCCCACAAAACAGCTGTTTTACAAAGTAAACTCTCATTGTTTTTCATATTACCCAGTGAAAGAACATCTTGACTCTATAACAACAGAAATATTTTAGGTTTATGTATTATCCTTCATTTACTCAACCATTTACAGACATGTTTATGGACTTTGAGATTATTAAGCTGAACAGAACCGTAACGTTAGAATCTATTTAAGGACCACGATAGAAAACTTCAGTATCTATTTCAGGTACTAAATTTGTGCCCAACCCATGTGAAACCAACTATACCATCATTTTCTGATTTTCTTTTCACACTCTATTTCCTCAGTCATTAAAGCAAAATCACTCAAATGCAGCATAAATTGGCAGTCTACAAACTGAAATAGGAAGACTTTTTTGGTCTGTTGTTACATTTAACTTGAATCACACTTTGGGGATTTGTTTCTCTACCAGGGTGAGCGGGGCTATGTCCAGAAATCACTTGCTGCTGGACGCTGTGACCTCGCACAGAGCCAGAGCTCCAGCCCACGTGTTTGGGACGCACCATCCACAGTCCTCTCACACCTGTCATGTGCTGGGACATTAGACAAGCTGGACAGGAATACTGTGCTCGAGGATCCCAGAGTCTTTGGGAAAATTCTCCACACAACTATTATTAAAAATTGCCATGAGAATGTTCAGGTCAAAATTAATTTGTACTGACTTCCCAATAATAATTGCTAATGACATTGTAGCTCAGCAGTGATTCCTAAAACAAAAACACCAGTTTCATCCTAAAGCCAGCAGGGTGCTGTCTACGCAACACCTGCTGAACTCCAGGGCACTGCTAGAGTGTGAATACTACAGGACACCAATGATCAACACTTTTGTCATCAGGACTAACTCTGCTCCACACTTACATCCCAAAAAGAGAAAATCGCAGGTCAGGATCTGCTGATCAGAGCCCCATCTCTAAGGAGCTGGAGTGAGACACAGCCAACCGTGCACAATGCCATCACAGGCCCCAGAAAGGCCCTTGACCAAAAGCAACAAACAAACAAAAAACCCCAAATAGTCAGTTTGCTCATCTGGTGTCTAAGTTCTACATTTAGAGAAATGTTCCTTTGGCTATGGCTATGTCAAAATAAAAATATTCCTGAGGGGCACAGTGCGTGCACTTACATCCTCTGTGGGCAGGTTTCAGAATCTCCCACAAACAGGTGCTTAATCAAAAAGAAAAGACGTGCAATAGGCACCGGCAGTGGGAGAAGAAAATCCAAGCAGGAGATGGCCAAGGAGAACAAAAGTCACCTGAAAATCCCCGGGGAGGAAACAGCATGGACTCCACTTTCACATAAATACCCCAAACATCAACTCCCCACGGCGAGTCCAGGACTTGGGCACCCCATGGCCAACATCACAACCCAAAATAACAGGTTTTAAAACTGGGACTTCCACCCACTCATAGAAGAGCATGAGCCACTATTATGAGCAACATGGATGAACTTCGAGTCACCAGGCAGACGGAAAGACGGTAACAAAACTGAAGATGCAGATGAAATTCAACGATAGGAAGAGCTAATCCACAGATTAGGGAACGTTTGCTGGGCCCATGGTGGGGCAGGTTGGATGGGACGAGAGGCGCTTTCTGAGGGGCACATTCCTCAAAGATCAAACTTGTACACCTAAAAGCTATATGGCATGTAAATTATAGTTCAGTTATTTTTAAAAGTATTCAAACAACAATATAATTATTTAATTTTTAAAATGACATAGAGATTTCCTCCAAGCCATGCTGACCATGATTAGTGGTAGGTCTTGGGGAAGCCTCTATTTTTTAATCCTAAAATACAAAACAATATTATCCATGTCATAATCTGTTATTAAACTAATTTTGAAATTTTAAACTAACAGTAGGTTTAAAATATTAGCAATTGTTTAACTCACTTTCACACGTTCCAGGTAGAGAACCACACACATATCTACCTTTCTAGGAACATCCACTTATTTTTTTCTTTTCTCAAGACACGGTCTCCCTCTGTTGCCGGGCTAGAGTGCCGTGGCATCAGCATAGCTCAGTGCAACCTCAAACTCCTGGGCTCAAGCGATACTCCTGCCTCAGCCTGCCTAGTACCTGGGATGACAGGTGTGAACCACCATGCCAGGCTGTTTTCTATTTTTAGTAGAGATGGGGCCTCGCTCTTGCTCCGGCCGGTCTCAAACTCCTGACCTTAAGTGATCCTCTGTCCTCAGCCTCCCACAGTGCTGGGATTACAGGCATGAGCCACCACACCCAGCCAACATCCACTTTGTAACACAGGGAAGAGCCCAAGCCTGTAAGAGGAACTCACATAACATCGTGTCACATCCTGATGACTTAAAGTTGGTGTTGAAGGCAGAACATTCTGGTATGTCCCTCAACTGTAGATGGAAGCCCAGAGCAAGAGGGCCAAGGTGACTGCCGAGGGCACAGGACAGCACCAGGAACCAGGTGTAACTGACTCAGATGCACAAGCACAATTGAGGAGTCATCAGGGATTGAGTGTCAGGGACTAAAGACACTTGGGATAGCCCAACTGCGGGGCCCCAGGAGGGAAGCACACAGGTCACGGGGAAGCAGAGGAGGGCCCAGACAGAGATGCTACTCCTGGGACAGGTGAGGGAGGGCATTCCAAGTCCTCGAGCAGCGGCCAGCCTGGGAAGCCAGCGGGGTCGACATGAGAGCAGGAGGCCGGGCTCTGTGCTGTCCAACATGGAGGTGCTGAAAGTCTTAAGTTGGCGAGTGATATGGAAGGCACTGCGCTCTACAACCGCCTGCAGCCAACCAGACAGCCCTGAACGAGAGACATGGCTCCAAACGCTCTGAGAGGCAGAGGCTGCAGTGCACAGCAGGAGACGGAATCATCCAGGCCCAGCATCGCATGGTCAGGGGACAGGAAAGCACGGGGGACAGCTCTGGGGGTTTCAGGCCAGTGGCTGTGGGACAGGGATGCCAACATGGAAGCGAGAATGAAGCAGGACTGGGCGGGAGAAGAGTGGGGGCGCCAGGTCCCCAAGATACAACCAAGTCTCACAGGCACCAAAGCCCAGAGCCCAACAGCCAGGCAGGCAGGGTGGACGTGGGCAGGGAAAGTGCCTCAACGTGAGGCTTGAGTCCAGGCGTGGCAGGGCCAAGGTGCGGGAAGCGGGAGGCAGAGCCACAGGAGAGGCGCTGGGTATGGCGGCGTCAGTCTTAGAGAGGAGATGGGGCCAGATGCCCAGAAACGAAGCCAGAGACAGGTCTGTGAGGGGTTTCTTCGAGACCAGCCATAGCCACAGAAGTTTTAAATTAAAAAGAAGAAATCACATTTCTTGTCCTTCTTGTGAAATGAATAACTAAGGAAACTAGGTTTGGTGGGTAATAAAAGAATTGAAGGCTGAGTGTCATCTGAAGCTTTGGAGGACAGAATGAAGAATGATGCTTTGCTGGGAGACTCACAGGGCTTCCGTTTGCAGATATTGATATTTCCAGATTTCACAGTGGCCCTGAAGCCAAAACCTAAATGCTTTTTAAAATGCATATTTATAAAATTCTATTTCGCATCTATAGGTGATTTGGGACCTATTTCTTGATCTGAATACTAAAGAGTACTGGTTAGGTAAGAATACTGAAGGGGAGAAAACACATTGCGTGTAAAAGCCACACAGTAAAGTACTAATATGTAAGACTGAAAACCACAGGGAAAAGTGCAATTCACATCAAGTCCATGAGAACCAAACAGCACTGGAACCTTTTGGTTTCCTCTCCAATCAGGCAATACACCGGGTGTGCACATGTAAGAAAAACCCCAATTCCAGAGCTGCAGCTAGAACCAAAGTCGTTCTGACGAATTTCACTGAAGCCACAGCAAAACACCACTTCCTCCATACGTACTGAGCACATTGTCGACCACATCTATGAAACACAGACTCCTAGGTGAGTTGCAAATTCACAGCTGAAAAATGAAGAGGATCTGCTTATTATTTCTTTATCACATATTGGGAGGAAATCGGGAAGGGCTAGCCTACAGGAAGCTCTTTGATGTGAGATCCATTTAAATAGCCACCGTGTTCACAAAGGGAACTGGGCTGTCACCCCCTTGGGCTAACGACCAGCCTCAGCAGAAAAGCCGAGGTTAGAATTGCAGAGAAGAGAGCAAGATTCCCCCAGCTGACGAAGGCCCGGAAGCTAAGAGTCTTGACAAATAAGCAGTTTGTGCTATCTGTTTGCTGCTGAGTTTCCAGGGCAACCACACAAGCCAACAGTTCAACCAACAACCATCAATGGGACGTGGACAGTGAGGGCTGTCAGGGTCCAGTAGGACAGCACGGAGTTTGCTGCTTCCTCACATGGTCACCCATGGCCTGAGCTTCAGGACAGCAAGTGTGGTGCGGAAGGGTGGTGGAGATGCTCCTTCGACAGGCGCCTGCAGGTGTGCCAGCCAGACCACGGGGTGCGACTGCTCACCACGGACGATGCCTCCAGCCCTCCGAGCTCTTGGGCGTGATTCTGGCGGACTCGCCCAGGGCACCCGGCACTCTTGCGATGACACCATCACAGACCAACCTCCACCAGCATCACCAGGTAGGAGGAAGGGCAGAGAGAATTTTGGAACAGCAGGAAATGTCCAAGGAAGTACAGTGAAAAAGACAAGGTTTGGGGAGGCAGGAAGAAGATCAGAATTGGCCCGATTTCACCAGGAATTTGCTCCATGGCTTTAAACTTCGTCCTGTGGGTTACTGTACAGACTAAATGACACCACACGATGCATCCCTAACACAGTGTTTGGCAGGCAGCAAGCACCCAGTAAATACACGGTTATCTTGTTTTCTCCCTTAGTCCTTTCTTCAAATCACACCATCAATGATGCATCAGCTCAGGTTTGCTTGGAATAGAGCCCCTTTCTCTGTCTCTTGGCAGTTGGGTTTGTTCCAGTTGTCATTTCTTCCTTTAAGTGAGAAATGATAATTTATGCAGCATTTAAGGCTATAGATAACAACTAGGAACCACATAAACTAAGGCACTAAAATATCTGAAGTGGAGTTTAATGCGCATTTCCGTTAGCATTAAAGAAATCTGCCACAGAAACCGTAGCAGTCGCACCTGGGCCAGCTCCTGCTGTGCCAAACATCGAGAGCGCTTTGGGATCCTGACGGCTTCCAGGAGCCGTTCCCAGCCAACAAACACCCCACACACATCTTCTCTGGAATTGGTTTTATTCCACCAACAGCATCACCAGAGAGGAAAGCACGTGAAGAGGGTTTTACTTATCAAGGTGAGAAATGTTCCAGAACTTGTGTCGGGTGATGGATCGGACGCGCCTAGTAGTTGCGGCCCTTTGTTCACAGCCCTGGGGAAGCACTGGAGTCCAAAGCCCAGAAATAAGAGTCATCCTGAACTATTTTTCTAGTGGCAAGTTACCAATAGTTTACAGAATTATCAAAGGCAAAATATTCTGCCATTACAGGATGTTCTGTCCTCAGATATAGATGGGACTTGCTAGAATGCCATTTTACAAAACATTATAAAACCCTACATAAAGTTGATGGGTCTACTCTCCTTCAAAACATGATAATTTCTCTTTGTAAAATGTTATCTGCATTAATCGCATTGTCTTGCTAAATAGCTGGTAAAAGAAGAGGGAAGCTAAGATTTCTGAGCCTACCTATGTGCTAACCCTCTATGTTATTTTATTTAATCCCAACAGTACTGTGTGGTGGTTACTGCCCCTTCTGTAACCATTGAAATCACACGTCTGAGGAATGAAGTGACTTGTCTACACAGCATTAGATCTGGTTTGTCACCACACGAATAACACACATTCCACACAGTGAGGAATGAAGAACACAAGGCCAAGCCGTGGGGGGTGGACGGTCAAGTCTTCCGACCTTATATCCCACCCACATCGAGAGATTTCTCCTGCCACTGGATCAGACCCGACCTGCAGGAGCCACACTCAGCCACGGATGACCCTTGGCACAGTCCCTATCAAGATCCAGCATGGGAAATATTATGCAAACTGTAAAACTCCTCATAAATATTTGCTTTTACTTTCCTCTTAAGATTTATTAGGAAGTGTGTCTGAGACACTCAGCATCTTTCCTGTTAAGCTTAACCTTTAGATAAACACACACAGGAAGCAATTATTGTGAGATGTGGTCTCATAGCCTGGCTACCTTTCCTGTTAAGATGATCAACAGCAACGACATCAGACATGGAAAATTCAGGTCATCCCCCTCCTTATGACCAGTGCGGGTCAGGTGCGCTTGTTTACGCTGCTTTCATTGCTGTCCTTGTCAATCACAGATGAGACGATCAGAAACCCAACATTAAATAATTAAACACATAAAACTGGAAGCAATGATGGTAACTCCGTATCTAAACACACTTCACCCCCTAAGGCTCTGTCCTCCTCACGTGCCGTCTGCCACCAACTGGGACACCATGTGCCTACGCGCATGTTCCTGGAGTGGCAGAGATTTGTTCAGAGCCACCCTCACCGCCACCCTGAGTCCTTCCTAAACAGTCTGCAGACAAAACACCAGGCCAAGGTCAGTGATTTGGCCTGTGGCCACAAGCTGGGGCCATGATGCGCCTCCATCCAACCCCACGGAAATGACAAACCAGCTCTGACCACAAACTGCTCCCGGGCTAGGGGCAGGTGCACCGAGCTCTCAGGTTGCAGAAGTGAAAGTACCCACAAGATACTGATTTTTCTGTTCACTGAGTGAAAATGAAAGGCCTACACTGGGATTTCATGGAGACAGGGAATGTCTAGAAGCCTCAGGAGCAGCGAGAGACTCCAGCCATCCCACCAGCCACCCGATTCTCTGAGGGAACAGGCCGGCAAAGCCAGGAACGGCCCCAGGCCAGAGCTGACAAAACCAGGCTGGGGTCCAGGACTTTTAAGTCTCAATTCCAGGTTCTTTCCACTGCGATTTTTAAAACACAAACTTCTGGGAACCCAATAAGCAATTCCCTACCACAAAGCAGGGAAAAATATACAAAAGCTATGCTTCAGACACCAGGCAAAGCAATAGCTGCATATACTAGAGGACTTCACCACAACCTACACATGTGGCACATTCTTCTGCATTCTTCAGCAAGACACCAACAGAGGAAACGCCCACTCGCCCGGGTACCACTGATCATTACAGATGTTGCCTCTTCCAGTCTTCACAGGCACCTGAGTACCAGGAAGGTCTGCATCTCAGAGAAGCCAGGGATGTGTTCAGAGTGTGTAAGATAAAGGTGGACTTGCACACAACCACGTCTCAATACATGCACTTCCTGGCCATCACACTGACCCTAAGTAAGGCCATACTTAAAGGTCCATCCATGTCTGATTTCTAATGTGAACAATACTTAAACGCTAATCTTGTGCTGTGTGTACCCAGACTAACTAGTCAGGCACTAAAGCCCACCATGCACTGACCCTGGGCCACATTAAAAACGAACAACAGCTCTTATTTTCTAAAGAGCTTTCTATCTAGAAGTGAGGCCATACATACAAATAGGAAACTGAAACAAATATATTCACTTGGCAAATCTTTCTTAAGGAACGACTCTGTGCAAGAACCAATGAAGGAATCATAGATGTAAAAACAAAAATTCCATCCTCTAAAAGTCCCCTACAAGGCACTAAGGCTCATCAAAAATGAACGCAAATGCCACCCTACCAGACAGCATACACATGGAGCCAACTGTGTGCTAGAAGTCCGCACAGAGAAGGAAGGTGTGGTCCACTCTGGGGTCCCTGGGCACCGCTGAGTCTCTGTCAGGAACACCCAGGAGGTCCTCAGCACTCACAAGGTCCAAAGATCAGAGATCCTTGGATTTGCAAATAGCCCTGTGGCACTTATTTTTCTTGAGAGAATTTTATTTTATAGCAAAGAATCTTTATTTTCTTAAACTGCCTCACCTTTTTTATATCCACCCATAGTACAGTGGGTTTTCTTTACAAGGCTATATTTTCCCCCCACAAAGAAACACTTTCTGTTGCTTCATAAAAATTCTTTATAAACTCTTTTCTGAGAAAAGCAATTTGTGGGTCTAGGTGCATGGCAGTTGCTCAAATCCGTGGCTGACTCAGCCCCACGCAGCGGAGGTAAAAGAACCACACAAGAGTGAAGAGGTGACACAAACATCAACAGCTCTCGGAAATAAAAACACTCACAGTAAAAACTGCAGCATGTATTGAGCACTTACTACTTGCCCAGCGTGTCCTAAGAGGTTCACATGCATTAGACCATTCACTGATTTGTGCAATCGCCCCGAGTTGGGAATGGCTATTATCTCACTCCGCAGATGGGGAAACTGAGGCACAGCAAAGAGTTTGTGTGCACTCGCCCCACCAGTGGCACAGAGCCAAGTGCCCCTCAGGAGTTTTGGTCCCGTGGCCGGCACGTGGGACACGTTTAATCACCACTGAATGAATGAATCAACCAGCAGAGAATGAAAATAAATACTTGAGGTTACAGTTCCAAAACTGTGGTCCAAGGCACCCTCAGGGACAAGGATGATGCGAGGCAATGTGACATTTCAAGGGGACAGGGTGAACTGCACCTCTACGGAGCACATAACCACTCCTTCTCAGGAATTCAGAGTCAGCATGTGACACGGCGCTGTATTCCTTTCAGTGGCGTCACATCTTAGTGAAGCTGGGCTCTCAGCGGACCCTTCATTAGAGCAAGTGTCCTGCAAACTCTGCGTGGAAAGGAAGCAAGGACGGTGACGTCGGGTCTGATTCCAAAGCTTAGAAACCAGGGAAGGCTGGCAAGGGCACACATGCGAGCGTTATGTAAATATGGCTATTTAAGAATGAAATAAAAACATTTTTCTTTCAGTTTATATGTATTTTTTAAACAATTACTTATCGAGTTGTTTGGACCTGACTTCCTAGGAGGAACTCTCAGGTATTGACTTTGGCAAGAGCCCTGTGTGCTGAGACAACAGAAAGACAGCAAAAAATTTCGGAGGATTGAATGCCAATCAGTCTAGCCCACATTACTTCTTCCTTAGTTGCCTTGTCAACTTACATCCTGTTTTCTCCTTTCTCTGTCCCAGGATCCTGGTTTAACCATCAAGTTCTTGGGGCCAGGATCCCTCTCCTCTATTCCTTCCCTAGCAGTGAGAACCCAAGTACCACGTTCAACAAAGAATGTGATTTTTTTCCACCCAGTTTGCTAGCTCTGTAGGAATCGGGGGATGTTGTTGGAAAATCTCTCTAAGGAATGGTTTACCCAGCAAAAGCAGGGGCCTTGGGGTGCAGCTCACAGCATCATGCAGGTGTCTGAAATGGACACAGACACTCAAAGCCCTGGCCAGGGGCCCACGTGAGTCTCCCCCCGAGGCTCTATAAGAGGCAGCCTCCACCGGCTTGTCATCTCACAGCCTCAAGTACGGCTACTACAGGCCACTCTCCTCCTGAATGTGGACCCATTTGTCAACTCACTGTTAGAAAATGTCTGCTCAAGAAAAGCAATGAGGGGGTTCTCGCAGATGATGTTTTATATGCGCTTTTTTAAGTAACTAAAGAATTGTTCCAATTTATAATTGGCATAATTTGGTGTGATTATATGCAGTTTACTTGCAATAGCTGAGTCCGTATTTGGGGAACTTCTATCCCTACTCACTACTAATCCTTTGCAGTAAGGACCCCACAGTCGTCAACTCCCCAAAGCACGTCTTTCCCGGTCTGCAAACCTGTGTCCAGCTGCCCGTCCTGCTGAGGCTTGTAGTGGTGCCATTGCCCTCCTGCTCCCCGAGGCCACGCCTCCACAGGCCCCACAGACTGCGATCTGGCCTCGCCCCTGGGAACCCTGCTGTGCTGCACCCTCACTCCGAGTGCCTTACCGATCCCCTCTCCCCACGGCTGTCACGTGGAACACGAAAGAATGGCCAACTGGGGAACTATGAACTCCCTTCCGAAGGACTCAGTGTCCAAGGCAGCTAATACCATCTGTCGGTTACTTAGGCCATGTGACAAACTTGTTACGTCTCAAAATAGCTTAAATCCTTCCTTAGAAACGTATCCAAGAGAAAGGACTTGCACGTGGGCCTGAAAATAATTGGTCCTTTTGGGCAGACTGGTGACAGCCACACTTTACACCAAGTTTCCATTAGCCCAAGTCCTTTGCTGTGTGGGGGGCAGAGCTCATCTCAGAGCAGAACCACACGTCACCTCTCATGAGCAGTGATGCCCTCATCACCGGCAGCACAAAAATTGCCACAGAGTGAAAAGCAGGAAGGATTTTTTTATCAAATTTCATGAGTTTATTACAATTCCACAACTTCTCTCTCCCCAGTTAGGAGTCAGGTGTGTGTGCCTGAGAACAATGTCATTCCGTCTCCTGGGTGACAGCACAATTTTGGGAAGAGGATAAACCCACAAACCATGACATTTGCTCTTCATCAGGTTCAGATACTCAATTTCTTTCTCCATGGGATAGATATTCATGGGAGTCACGTCAGTCTTAGCATCTATTTTCCTAATATTTAGGTATCAGTATTTTTAATACTATAATCTCCATTTGCTTAATGCTTTTATTATTTCGGCATTATAATCTCATTAGAACAGAGTCTAGCTGCCATTATGATCTGCTGTGTAGTCACCGTGACTGCTTTCGAAGAATCTCAATGATGTTGAGCTCATCTAGATTCGAGAACAGCAGCCACCCCAGATTTAGAATTCTAACTCCCAGAGCTGCGATGTGGATGGCAGGCTTGCCACCTGCTTCCAGAGCCGGATGAGACAGGCGTAAGCTGGCCAGTAATCAAGCTCTGACCTTCCACACATCCCACCAACCACAAACGAATCACGGCAGGGACAGGCTACAGAGCTATTTTGTAATAAGACATTTTACACATGTGTGGCTACTAGCATTGGGGTCAGCATTACTTCTATCTTGGAGTGCTTAAAGAAACCCGGTTTTGTCAAGTGTATCAAAAGTTAAGCTGTTTGCAAAGGTTTTTTGACTTTAGGGGGAAAATACTCTCACCTTTGAAATGTCTTACCAGACAAGTACACATGCCAGGTCATGGCAAAGAACCCCTGACGCCCTGCCACGCAGCACCAAGATGTAACAGACTGTCTTAAGAAACAATCTAAAAGGGAAAAATGTTCTAATAGACTATGTTTCACCAATAAAGACAGTTTTACAGAGTTTACTAGGTATGAATTAAAGTATGTATCCATGACAACTCCTCAAAAAAGTCCACGAGGAGACATCAGTTCAAATGCAAGCACCAAAACTAACCGGCAACAATTTGAAAAAGAATGTTGCAAGTGCCTCATTGGAGAAAGATGTTTTGCTATGTTAGAAAATGTCATGTCACAGGTGTCAGAAACCTGGAGTTTCGGTGACAATGTCAACATCTGTACAGTTACTTTTGGAAATCATGACTATTAAATGCTATGGAGACTTATGATGATTTGACTTACAATTTTTTGACTTTACGGTCGGTTTATTGGGATCAAGCAACCCCATGTGAGCAGAGGCACACTTGGACTTATGTCAGTTCAACTCACAATTTTTTCCACTTTACAATGGGTTTATCAGGGTATCAAATGCATTTTCAACTTGTAATATTTTCAACTTCTGATGGGTTTATCAGGATGTGGCCCCAGTGTAAGTGGGGGAGCATCTCTAACGGAAACCTATGTCCAGTTTCCAACACCTGTCAGATTTGTAAACATCAGCCGGCTGAACAGCAAATTCAATTAATGATCTTCTTATAAGCAAAATGTAAAATATGTATGTTTATGATCAATACTAATCATTAGAGAGATTTATGATCACAGAGATACACTTTAGGAATAATTACTAAAAACTTGGAAATAAGAAGAAAAGATGATGTATCATCTAATACCATTCTGGAACCCATAGGGGCCACTGGACCATCTTTGGAAATATAACTTCATTTGAAAACAAATTATTTGGTCCCAGACATTCATAGCTTTTAACGTTGGAGTCTCACTGTAGAAAACCCTTAAGGATTAAGGATTTTATTCCTTTCTGTTTGGCAGAGAGGATGATGTCAAGCGCGGTTCACTGCTCTGTGGGACATTACCACATTTATACCGAGCACGGCTATCTCAATGCAGTGTTTCCTTCCACGCTATTTAAATTTTTTCTGAGCCAGCTGTTCACTCTGCCATTTGCCTCATTACTGAGTTAAATAAAACCAATTTTATATGAATATAGAAATTATTGTTTTTAATAACTTGAGAATTGTTTTTATAAATGAGAATACATTTGTGTACTATTTCTTTAGTGTAAAAACAAACTATAGATGGACAAGATATTTACCCTTGAGCCAGCCAGACCTGTATCCCTCACAAAGACCCCCCCCACACCCAAGATCGGAGTTAACTCTCGAGGTGCCAAGAGACTGTGACCAGTAACATTTTCCTAGAAGGCAGCGCTGGAGTTCAGTGGGGTGATGAGGTTTGCATAGGGGATTCGTGAACCAGTGAGGAAGCCAGCCCCATGGCACTTTCTACTGCTTGTGGCACAGAAACAGCACAACCTTCCAGCTCTTCAAAGTCACTTTATAAGTTGGCACGAACCCTCCCAGGAGGTTCCAAATCTAAGAGTGCACAGACACAGACGCCGGGCAGTGCTGCTCACAGCACAGCACCATTCCCTGCAGGCCCAGGTCCCGCGTGGCTCATCTGTGACTTCTGAGCAGAAAGTGACAGTTATACTGAGTGAACCACAGGCACTTGAGATTTCCTTCACCCAGACATGTAAGGGTCCAAGTCTTCTTTCTCTAAACACTTTGTTTCCTTTCTACCAGTCTTTTTGGAGATGAACAAGCAAGTTTATAAAAAATGAAGAAATGCCAGTTTTTTATCCAACTACCCTGACAAAATAAATATTGTCACTTAGTGTATTCCCTCTTAGTTTTTGGTCCTATGTAAATGTCCCCAATATAGCTACAATTCACATATATGTAGATATTATCAGTTCATGCCCTTTTCACCGAATTTGGATTATATTCATGGACATATATTCTTGTTGCTTCATAATCTTCAGCACTGATATTTCAAAAGCCTCCACATGAAAACACCTACTTTTAAATTTTCGTCGATAACATGTCTCCATTGCTGGGAAGTCCCATTTCTCAGCTTGTTTTCCTGTTAATACTGCTCCTAGACCAGTCCCCACTGTATGCCCTTCAGTTCCAATATCCTGGTTCAATAGTTTAAGACTAAACTGCTAAAACTCTGCTATGATTTGATACTTCAGATACAGAAATGTGCCCTAAACATAGAGAAGCACAAACACTTCCATTTACAGGGTTTAATTTTCTCAGGTCTTCCCCATCATTAACATCCCTAAAGAGGTTTTCCTAAGTTCTAGTTTAATTTCCAATAATTAGTGGAATTACAATCACTGGAATGTCTGCGAAATATTATTCCAGAAAGATGGTCGAGTGAGCAGCTGCAAGCTCTCATCCCCCAGAAACACTGAGAAATGGGATTTCCATATGACCCTGCAACTCCACACCAGGTATATTCCCTAGACACGCAGAAGGATTGAAAGGTGGGACGTGACGTGTACTTATACGCCAGCGTTCATGTTGCAGTATTCACAACAGACAAAAAAGGCAGAAACAACCCAAATATCCACCAACAGATGAATGACCAGCAGAGCACAGAGTGTGTGTGTGTGTGTGTGTGTGTGTGTGTGTGTACACAATATAAAAATATTCAGCCATAAAAAGGAATGAAATTCTGACACATACAACAACATTAAAACCTTGAAAATATTATTCTAACTTAAAGAAGCCAGACAAAAAGCACAAGCATTGTACAATTCCTCACTTATATGAAATATCTAGAATAGGCATATTTACAGAAACAGAAAGTAGAACAGAGGTTACCAGGGGCTGGGGAAGGAGTTGGGGGAGGAGGTTATTTAAGGGACACAGAGGAACAGTAGTGACAATTACACAACACTGTGAATGTATTTAATGTCACTGAATTATACACTTACAAATGGCTAACATGGTTAATTCTGTGTTGTGTATATTTTACAATATAAATATTTTTAAATATTATATATTTTCTTTAAATATTATATAATCTCTTCCACTAATAAGAAAGTATGATAATTAGACACAGGTTATTACCAATCTACACCTTCTTTAAAAATGTTCACTTCTGCTAGAATAAAACATAAAAATATCTCAATGACAATTTTTTAAAGATTAATAAAATCAGATTGGCAAGGATAAGAAATTAGAGATATTTCCATTACTGAGAGTGTTTATGTAAAATGGTCATTGACTATTTCAACATTTGAAAATTGCAAGAATTTATCCCACAGAAATGCTCAGAGGTGCACAAAGGTGTCGTTCTTGCACTGTTTATAATATCACAAAATGGAAACAATACAAGTACACATCAATAGTGGCTAATTAAATACAGAATATTTAGGTTGATATTTTTGGAAATGAGACAGTTCTGACCATACTGATGAGCTGATGATGAAATGCAATCTTTTAACTCAGGTTTCTTAACAAGAGCCCTTCATTTTCTATAAATCAACATAATGGCAACGTTTAACCCAACTCCACGGAGCCACCAGGAAACACCTTGGGTTCCCCAGCTCTGGTTTCAGTGTCTTCCGTGGTGCTGAGGGGGAGGCATGAGGGGAACCCTGGGGGCCTGCTCACCCAACCAGCACTGTCCCCAGCTCCAATGGGACACACTCTCCGTCCACCCAGCCTGGGACAGGGGCTCTCCAAAACCTGCTGACGGCCCATTCCCGCCTTTTCTGAGCAGCTGCGTCTCCGAGCGAGCCTTGTCCCCTTCTGCACCTGCAGCAAGCTGTCTAAGCTTCCCTGCCAGTTTAGGTATTTTAGAGTACAAGTCAGAACATCTGACCAGTAACATTTCTTCTGCCCTGACCTGTATGTGTTCTTGGAGCAAGAGAGTGAGGTGGCTCTGACAAACAGCAGGGAAGGTGTGAAGTGCAAAAAGAAAAAGATTAAAACTCAAAATTTCATCCATTTACCCCTGAAAACACATAGAAAAAGACAAAAGCAAGTTGCAGGACAACCTTGTATAAAATAATCCTGTTCCCATCTGAGTAGCATTTAAACAATTATAAATGTGTACACTAAGGCATCAGGAAAAACCTAAACTCTTAGTGATGGACATGTCTCAGGACAGACTGGATAGGACGTTCCTCACTACGTCACTGTAATTTCTGTGATGTTTGGATTTTTTGAAAGCACCTTTTGTAAATGGAATGTGTGTATGTGGAAAAATAAAATACATGAGTCTAAAATATCAGCTTTAAGAAGCGTGTTTTTTGGCACTTGTGACTGTGGCTCTGTGGCCCCTCCCACCTCAGGGCCCTTCAGGGAACTCAGGGCGTGTGGCTGGGCCCTCAAAATGCCAGGAGCAGGCGCGGACAAACTGCTTCTCCGAGCAGAGAGGATCACGTCCCACGCCTTCCCTGACCACCCTGGCCCGAAGTGATCTCTGATCTCTCTTCCAGCACTCTGTGATCCTTGCAATACTGCTCACTCACCAGCCAACCTTAAACTGTCTTGGACATGGCAGCCGAGTCTCCCTGAACCAAGGCCCCGATTCCACAGCTTTTGAGCTCCGGGAGAGCATGGTTTGTGAGCCCCAGTTTTCTGAGTGCTGGTGTGCACTAGACGAGATTTCAAAATCATGTCTGCCACAGCACGAGAAGTAAAGCTCAAGAGGAACAAACAAACCTGACGAGAAGTGTGCACACAAACCCCACAGCTCACACTCACTCTGCACAGCGTGCTCAGCACCAAGGTAAACATTTGGCCTGCACTGATGATAACCCTCACAACAGCCCTGCCAGGGAGTGTAATTCCACCACCATCCCATCTCCCTGAGGGAGGTGAGGGCAGAATGGGGAATGAATCGTCCAAGCTCACATGGCCACCAAGGTCCAATCCACGTATCTGGGGCCACAGTTGGGTGCCCCATCATCTGTGTGCAGCAGACACCATCCTGCGTTTTCCCGTAAATGGCAAAGTGCACCGTGCTTGCCATGACAAGATGCTGTGAACATGTCGATTCTTCCCAAGTCAGCAAATCACGCCAGCACAATCCCATCAAAAATTAAAGTGAGAATTTTTGAGTAAATTGGGAAAATGATTCAAAAGTTTATCTGGAAGAATAAATAAGTGGGGTTAAAAAAAAGCCTTAAAGTTTTGGGAGGAAAGGAGAAACGGGGAGAGTTGTCATTCTGGATGGTGAAACACACGTGTTATAATATAAACATGTAACGTCAGTGTGCACCTGCCCCAAAGCAAACAAGCCAAGAGAATAGCCACCAAGCAGGGAGCCCTGGAACCATACCTGCTGTTAGGGAAAAAAATTTAAAGCTTCTCTATCAATGATCAAATTCAAGCTTTCAAGCAAAAATGAGAGGTTTGGAAAAATCTGTATCCACCACTATGAGCAAGACAGTTTTCTAAAACTCAGGGACTTTTCTGATGAAATTGGTGGTGCTATTTATGAATGAGATTTTCACATACTGTACAATGAATGTGTCAGCAGCTTGAAGACCTACATAACTCAATGAACCAATAATTTCCAAATGGCCAATGCATGATGCTACAGATTCATTTATGGGCAGAAGAGTCTTTCAAAGTACAAAAGAGACCAATGGATTTTAATGTAAGGAATGATGAAACATTTATTGATATGGCCTAATCCTGTATTTGTGTGAGTTTGTCCTTACTTCACATATTGGCCCAAAACAATGTCTCACAACAGATTAAAGAAGAAACAGACATGAGACTCCAGATGCTCTCATTAGCCAGAAATTAAAGAAATTTGGGGAACAAAAGCCACTCATCACTAATTTGGCTGGGGTTTTCTGGAAAATGGGTGTTTTTTTCATAAATACATGCTGCTCTTATTAACATAAATGTGTTTATTATTTTTAAATGAAGCACTAAATAATTTTAAATGTTCTCCATTTTAACTTCTAATGCAGTAAACATTAACAGGTATAAACAGAAGCTCTGAGGAATCTCTGATCCTTGGTGATCCTGAGCTCCAAAAGTCCAAGACTGGGCTCCAGAGAAAACCTTGGAAATGCTGACCTGTGAGTGGTGCAGCCTCAGCCGTGCAGAGTGGGATTAAGTGGTATTACAAGGCGGTTACCTCCACATATGCCCTGTGAGCTGTGCACGGGAGCTTGCATCCCTCCACGCCTGGGGGATTGCAGAAGCAGCAAACTGCACAAAAGAGGCCCATCGGGCCAGTGTCACAGAGAGAACTTGCTGGACAGTGCACATCCTGGGGGCCAGGGACAAGGCCCAGCACCGAGGCAGAGCCAGTGACCAGCAGGAGCAAGTGGATGCCTGGGACGCATCTTCTTGTTCCTCAGTGGCACTTGACTTCCAGTAGCTCCTGTGAATCCACCGGGACCAGGAAATGGTTGTTTCTTCGTGGGGAAAAAACAGACGTTGTGGAAATAGGGGGTGAAGAAAACATTCGTTTGAGATTATTTTTAGCCACTAAAGTCACGAGTTACTCTCTTCCTTTAAAACTCAACTGAGAAGCTCCTGGCGCCCAAGGAGAGGGACGTCTGAGGAAGGCTGTTCTCGCCACTGCACAGAGCACCCTGGATGCCTCCTGGCATAGCCTGCAACTCAGCAAACATCTGCTCAATTATTAAAAATCATGAGCATAAACTGGGACAAACTCCATGGACACAATAACTATCAGAAGGGCTAACAGCGTGCTTACCCTTTGAAACAGAAAATACACTGCTGCCAATCTATCCTTAGGACACAGGTAGTGTACGAAAAGACGTGCAAAGATGCTCACTGCAGTGTTCTTTAAAGTAGCAAAGTATCAGAAACAAGGCAGAAATCCTACAAAATGAATTAAATTATGGCATAGGCACATGACAGAATATTATAAATAATGTATTAGAAAAAATAAATATGGAAATATATTTACAATACAATGTTCAGTTAAAAAAAATCACAAATAGCACACATATTCTTATCCTAGTTACGTTATTTATGCACAGAAGACATAAGCAAAATAAGAATCCAAATAATCACAGTGATTATCTCTGGGCAGAAGACGTCAGTGAGCTGTACCTAAACTTAACTAACTTAATCTTTCAATACAAGAAATATTCCATGAATTTTCCTACGAGGAAAGTATGGAGCAATGGTCACACGCACGATCCTTGCTTAGACTCAGTGCTTGCTTGGCAATCCGAGACCATGTTGTATTTCTCTTCCCAGATGCTTTCTGCCCTACACGTTGTTGCAAAAGTGACTTGAGGTGAACCAAATGAAGTGCTTAGTCAACAGTGTCATCTTTATGTCTTACCTGAAGAATTAAAAGACTGAGAAAAACAATGATATTGAATGTTTTCCTGGGAAAGTGTTTTTTTGTGACTCTGGGTCCCTGTGAAATTGTATCACACTCAACAAATAAAACAAAACTGGTCACATTGTATTTCTTCATGATTTTGGCAACATGTTACCAAGAAGCTGCATCCCGAGATCACAAAATTAACTTTAGCCAGGCATGAGATTGAAAACCCAGCACTGGCTCCCCAGCTTCGAGTGGCTTCATTTGCAGCCACTGAGCATCAAGTCCCAAGGCTCTCACAGCGGATGCTGCAGGCAGACACCGCACCACAGAATGCAAGGAGGGCCGCTCTGCGATGATTTGTGCACATCTTTGTGTGTGTGCCTGGCCAAAAAAATGTTATTAAAAGCTGTTGGTCCCAGATAAGTATCTTCCACAGCTTCTATTTTCCTGTTAGCAGAAAATCAATGTGATTTTCACTCGTCTGCACCCATGAGGAAAGCTCCAGATCCCTTAAACAGAAGGGACCATGGCACCAATGTTATCCCAGAGCCTGGCAGTGACCAGGAGACAGGGCAGGCCCCATTGTCCTCCCTCCAAATCCAGCTAGTGCCCACCTGCCCATGGACTGTCTGTCCAGGCCCCAAAGAGACTGGAAGACAAGTAGGGACGCTGAGGGTGCATGTTGGAGGGCAGCCACAATGTCAGAGCCACAGCACCAGGAGACAATCCTACGGGTATGTGTCGTGTGTACACGTGCACAGGAGTCTGGCCTAGGCGGGCAAAGGGCTGCGTGGCTGCACTTCCTCAGGCTTTTGCTGCATTTGCTCCTCAACAATCTTATAAAAGTTTAGCACCAGAAGGCCCCGGAGCTCACCTCCCAGACCTCCTGTCCACTTCTCAGGTCCCGACGCCTTCTGTGGGCAGAGAGTTCTCCAGGGTCTGTCCTCGCGTGGCCTTCCTGCCCTCAGACCCAGGTCCGGTAGCCTGGCCCACAGTGACCTCCACATCCAACAGGCCATGCCAGTCAAGTTCTAAGATGCTTTCTTCCTTTTCCTCCCAATAGATGGCAACTCTGCTTGCGACTGCTCGGGCCAGACCCAACTCTCCAACACCATCTTCTCAGACCACATGTCCTGTCCACTGCAAATCCTCTCTGCTCTGATGTCTGGCACCTGTCAGCCTCCTCGGGGCTACAACCTACAGCCGACACAGTGTCATGTCCCCCAAGATGATGCTGTAGCCGCCAGCAGGCCCGCCCACCCCAAGATCAGCATAGTTCAGGACAAGGTGCGCCTCTGCTCAAGATCCTTGGGTATCTTCCAATGTCACTCGTCGTAAAATGCAAAATCCTCAGCATGGCCAGCTGGTTCCACGTGGCCAGAGTCTCCTGACTCTCCCTGCTTACCTGGCTCCGAGTGCACTGTCTGTGTATCTTCCTCGACAAGCCCGTGCACACACACAGACAACCTCACATATGTCCACGGACAACACACATGCACAGACAACCCCACATGCAGGCAGAGACAGCAACATGCACACACATGGTCAATCCCACCCACACGTGCCCAGATGTCTGCACAGCCAGACCCTCCACTTCATTGGTATCTCTGCTCACACCTCCTCTTGGAAGAGCCTTGCTGGACCACACTAGCTAAAAGGGCACATCCCCATTCTCCCCTCTTAGCACTGATTGCCCTGACCCATCCAGGACAGTCTTTGACTTGTGTGAGCAGGTTCCTGGCCAGGACACAAGCTCTACAGGGCAGGGCATCATCTGGTCCACCACGATGTCTCCCCAGCACCTGGAACAAGTGCCTAGCACACAGGTGCTCAATTGCTGTTCATGGAGTAAATTACAAATTTAAGTAAGATAAAAACAGTAGTTCCAGGTGGAACAGATAATACATAAACAGTTGCAGTAGCAGAGTTACAAGTGCATGGTCAGAGACAGACCTGGATTTAGTGCAGAATTTGCATCCACAATTTACATGACCTTGGGCAGGTTATAGCCTTCTCCGGCTTGTGGCTCCCTGACATACGAAGTCGCACATCTGAATAATTCATCTCCAGGTGCCTTTTTATTGTAGAGACGCTACAGGGCTGTTAGCATGTACTGTCTTGTTACATGTGTTCTAGAAAATATGCCTCTTTTCCGGCTCTCAGCTCTCTGTAGATTTCATTTACTTTGCTCAAGAGGGGCCCCTGGTCTCCAACTGCTGCCAGCATGACCCACCACTGGCTGCCACCTCCCAGCTTTGGGCACCTCATAAAGCAAGTGCTTAGGAAGCATGCACCGGAGGAAGGAGTCTCACAGGGAGGGGCAGGTTGGGGTCTGCAGCACCTACAGGGAGACGTCTGGGCTGGGGAAGCACTGAGCAGCCAGCTGCACACTGGAGTGGCCTGCTCAGCTGCTGTCTCACCTGGCACCCTGGACACAACCCTGGCCTCTAAGGCGGCATCCAGCCAACCCCTCTCCAGATGCATGCACCCTCTTTACTTTCTCACCCACAAAGAAGCTGCCACCTCATCCCCACTGTGACCCCATCACTCCGCACTGGGCAGGGCACAGCAGGGGGAACTTAGGGTCCAAGGAGGGAAGGATGTCGACAGCTGTGGACTGAATGTGTGTGCAGACACCGACTCGCTCGTTTCTCCTACAGGCGGCACACACAGCCGCACTTACATCTTCTCTCCTTTTCCTCCTTCCCTCTGACCAGACCTGTGTTCCAGGATCACCATGCTCACAAGGACAGTGGGGCCTCCTGGCACTCAGGAACAGAGGGCTCCACCCAGGGCCTTAACGCGCTGACGTCCCAAGTCCAGATCAACAATCTCCCCTTGTCCATGCCGAGCCATTGGGGGAGGAGTGTCTGTCTCATCCACACCGGCCACCATGTGTGAAGCAGCCCAGGCCCCAGGGGCTCAGGGATGACTGTCCAGCTAGGAGGATGGGACAGGCTCAGCCAGGGCTGCCCACAGTGGCCAAGACAACTGTGCCCAGGGGGCAGCACACACACACGAGGTGCCAGTGATGGGGAGAAGGGCCCCAGAAGTAGCAGGTAGGAATGCAGACTCAGGGAGACCCCCCCAGAGCAGAGGGAGGAGCATAGACTTGGGAAGACCCCAGAGCAGAGGCAGGAGCACAGACTTGGGGAGATCTCCCAGAGCAGATGGGGAGTGCAGACTTGGGGAGATCCCCAGAGCAGAGGGTGGGAAACACGGACACAATGGCTGGCCTTTAGCCTGTGGGTCAGGGTCAGCAGGCCACAGCAACCACCTGCTCCGGCAGACGGGTTTTCCTGGGATGCGGCCACCCACCTACTCCTGCCCAGCCAGGGCCCATCAATGTGACAGGGGCAGCCGAGCAGTGGAGACCAGCAGCATCACTTGCAGGGCCCAGTGCAGGAGGAAAACGCTTCTCCAGAAGTCAAGACTTTCAGGATGGTGACAGCAGAGCCTCACAGCATGCACGGGGCCCTGTGTCCTGGGCGATGAAGCCCCTGGTGACAGGGACGGTTAGGCCACGAGGCCTACATGACTGGACGTGCTGCTCAGCCCTTGACAGAAGAGGCCTTGGGCCCTAGCAGAGCGTGACAAGCCCCCTGGAGCCTGGGTTTTCTCCCGGGAAGTACGACCCAACTCGACTATTTGCCACATCCAGAGACAGAAATCGCCCCCGGGCAGCTGCACGAGCACACCCTGAGCCAAAGATGCGATTCCAGAGAGACGCAGTGTCCCTTCAGGAGGGCACTTCCCCAAGGGCCTCGCGCGGGTGCTGCGGTCACAGCCCTGGTGCCATGTCCACCAGGTGGCACTGCTGCCCAGACAGTCAGGCAGGGACCCGCTCTCCTGTGGGGCGGCGGGAGGGCTGCAGGGGCTTGACCCTCCTCATTCCAGGTTGGGAAGACAGGACTCAGTCAAGCTGCCAGAAATGGCAAATGCTTGTTTTGCTTTTGGCTTTTATTGATTTCTGATTTATTAGGTTCCCAAATGTGATCAAAAGAATAAAGCAGACTGATGACAGAAAAGGCACCCAAATATGCCAGTCCCATCTGGGGAGCCCCTGAAGATATGATGGAAAACACCCAGCTTTGCAGGTCAACACCGGCATCAGCCATCAGCGAGTCCCAATTTCTCACCTTGGCTGTGGAAGTGCCTGCTTCCGCGGGGTCCCCACCATCTCCACATTTCTCTGCCTCCCCTTCTCATCTGTGCTCCCAGCAGCAGCTCCCAATCAGCATGGGGTGCCCCACACCCTAACCCTAACCCCCTGAGACCACTGACTGCTATGGCAGGGCCCCGGCATTCGGCTCAAGGCCAGGGCTGCAGCTGATGCCACCCAGCGCTTGGGGCAGCCCTCAGGAAAGGGCCTGACCCTGATGTCTGGGGCTGGAAACCTCCCTTTAGAATCACCAACTCCCAGGTTTTTGGTTTTTGGGGTTTTTTTGAGGATCAAGCTAAGTAACATGTGTAAGCTATTTGGGAAACTGGACAGCACACAGCAAATCCCTGGTGTGTCATAGCTACCATTAGATCCATCACACCTACCGTTTCACTTGTATCTCTCTGTGTCTACGAAGAGCATGAGTTCTTCCGCTGTAAGAACCGGCTCTCATATATACTACATGATGCATATATGTGCAAAGTGCATATATGTGGTATATACTTAAGAGTGTACATATGAGCATGGTGCACATATGTGATTCATACTAAATAGTACATATAGGTGATACATACTGCATAGCACGTTTAATTACGTTATACGTTGCATGGTATATACATGTGCGTGGTGTGTATATGAGGTAATACTACATAGTATATGTACATACATATACATACAAGATATAAACATATGTGCAGTAAATACTGCATAGTGTGTATATGTGTGTGGTGCACACTGGTGACACATACTAGATGGTACATATACACATATACACATACATATATGTGGTGGGTACTCCACAGTGTATATATGTGCATGGTGCAAATATGTGGCAATACTGTATAGACATATATTTGAATGTGCACAGTGTGTATATATATGTCTATACCTGCATGTATATGTGGTACAAACTATATAGTGCATATATGTGCATGATCCTACAGGTGTGTGGCACATATATGTGATGTATACTGTGCAGTGCATATAATTTCTATATATTGCATAGTACATATATGTGGTACATATTACATAGTATACATACATATATACACATGCATGGTGTATATATGTGTTATATATTGCATAGAGTACATATGTGCATTTGTGTGGTTCATGTTCCATATGTACATATTTTATAGTACATACTGAACACATGTGTGTATATATCTGCATGTATATGTGGTACATACAGTGTATACATGTTCATGGTTCATTTATATGGTATACACTGCATAATATATAGATATGCATAGTATATACACGGTACATATGACGCGGTGCATAGATGTGCATGGCACATCCATGCGTATATCACATGGTGTATAGATGTGCATGGCGTGTACATGTGTATAGCACATGGTGCATAGATGCTCATGGTGCATACATGTGCATATCACATAGTACATAGATGTATATGATGCATACATGTGCGCAGTGCATACACGTGCATATACTGCAGTATACACCATATACTGCATATACACTATACCACGAGGGCCTGTGGGACATCTCAGAGGCCTACACTTGTCGACCCCACCCCATTTCAGATGAGGAGTCAGGCTCAGAGATGCACATCTTTCCCAGGGTATCATTGAGTGGCGCACCTCTGCCTTTACCACCACCTTCGTTGCTCTGTTTGTTCCCAGATCCCTGGCCCTCACCTGAGCCGCCAAGCCCTGCCCACCATGGCACAGACACCTGCTACATGCATCTGCCCAGTTACGCTCACCCACCTCTGATGCTGCACTATTATCCAAATTTCAAAGGGGAAGTGGAAACTCAGATAACTTAAGTAAATGTCACGAGACTCATAAAATATGTAGCAAAATTCAGATTTTAAGCCACATATTCAAGCTCCACATCTCATGGTCTCTCACAGGCTTCGTTTAAATTCCAAGCACCCTTATTGCTGTTCATACCAGCTGAAGGCATTTTTAATCTTAAAGTTGAAGGTCCTGCTTCCCCTATATCCTTGGGATTCTCCTTTTGGCAGTTGAGAGGCTGTTGCATTTGTGCTTCTCATATGTCAGGGAACATGTTCACGCGCACCTGTCAGCTAATCACAGACTCAGGGAGCATTAGACTCAGAAGGGCCCTCAGAGGCTGACAGGTCTAACTCCTTCACCTTCAACACAAGAAAGAGAGGCCCTGACAGTGAAAAGTCACCCTCAAATCCACAGCGTAAGAGCCAGACAAGACACGGGTCCCCCCAGCTGTGCAGAACAGAGGCGAGGAGCCTGTCCCCGATCAGTAAAGGAGCCATCTGTCCTCCCCACGGTGGTGCTTTTGGCTTTGTAATTTGTGTGACTTTCTAAAAAATTGTATTTACTGGCATCTCTTTAAAGAAGTGTCTCTTATATAGTCATGGAGAAAAAGTGGTGGTTTTTTTGTGCTTTTTTTTAAAGAGAAAACCAATGACAATTAGACCAGATTTCAAAAAATAAAGATGATGAAAGACTTATAATATCACTTTAGTTTTTATTTTAATATGGCTTTGGTTAAAGATGTGCATGTTTTTGAGTCCATAATAAAGACCATGCACATCATGTGGCTATGCCAAAGGTGACTCCCACAACTGTCTGTTGGATGGTAATAAACGGGTCACATGCTCAGCACACAGCAAGGAATGATACGCAAAGTGTAACTTAACTACTTCCGAGCCTACATGTAGACAGCTGCCCCACCCAATAATCCACAGAGTTGTTTTAAATGACAGCATTTTCCCCAGAACAACAACAGAACAGTGGCAGCACCATCCTCAGGCGAGCCATAAGGGTCAAAGAACATCCTTAGGAGAAGGTCTTAGAAAGATTGTAACGGCAGAAGTGCGACACACCTGTGCACATATGTGGCGGTGTTCGTGTGAAATGCATCACAGCCAGACTGCAGCACACGGCCCCAGACATCCGACCACCAGGTCAGAGCCTGCAGAAAATGTACAAGTAAGTTCAGACATTTAGAAAGGGCAGTATTGATCAGCCATCAGCATCCCGTGGTGTGCTCTGTAAAAATGGTCTGAAATGGTGAAAAAGACTGATCACAATCTCTCCTGCACCACCAGAGACATTTTCCTTGTCAGCACTTTATTCTGTTGGAAAGTTTGTGAAAAAGTTGATCAAATGTTCTCTCTCACCCTGTTTCCCGGGAACTGGCAGTATATTCATTTAAACATTAGTCCCTGGCTACCATGGCCACACTCTTCCCTGAGTGCTGAACAGAAATGTAAAAATCAAAACAAAATAAAATGGTATTGCCCTTCACTTGCAGCTAGATTTACGTCTGTAAGGCACAAGGTCCTCGATTAAGGACACAAACTTCCTTCCAGAGCTTTGCACATCGATTGGTTCATTCAGACCTTGCCTTTTCCAATTTAGAAATATGTGCAGCGGCCTCACAGTAAAACCTCCCGGGGCCGTTCTGTTTCCTGGTGGAGCCAGTCAGCATTGGCCTGGCAGCCTCAGCTTCCACTGACGGAGCCACTGGGTACTACGTGGGCTAGTCCCCCTCCGCCACCGACCGAGCCCACTCCTCATGACCAGCCATGACGCCCAGCAACGTGAGGTACGAAGTGTTCTGTTCCACTTGATCAGAACAAATTGGCAGCTCCTCATGCACCTGCTTCCGCCCGCAATATTCCAGCAGGCTGGAGATTGGTTCTGCCGGGCAGAGTCCTTGGTCCATTTTATAAACTTTCTACTCTGATTCTTACAATGTTCCTAATTTCCTAGAAACAATCATTTTAAAATGCTCCCCACTCTTACGTGCCCTCCTATTTTCATTAGGCAAATATGAACAATAATTTATAGACATTTTTATAACAACCACAGGAAAAAAGCACACAAATGCTCATCCTACCTTAAAAAGAAAATTAGAACCCAGGGGTTTATATTAAATATCACCTGGTATCAAACAAATAGAAAACACTCTGCTCTGAGAAAAGTTATAAAAATAGAATAGACAGGGTTCCTGGGTTCATGGAATATAAAATTATTTTGAAATATACAGACCTAGACATTATCAATTACAGAACACAACAGAATCACACCAAGCACTAAAACGCATAATTTGATGGAAGAAGCTATAAATGTGGTGGACCTGCACCATCCCACAGAAGTGCAAAGTGAGCCCCAGGCATAATTTAAATTTTGTATTAGCCACATTAAGGAGGCACTTTACAGACCAGGATATAGAACAATGAAAATGATAATCCCTTCCCGCATATCCTTGTTGAGGGGGGGGGATGGCTAAGCATATTATTTCCGATATTCTATACCTTTCTACAAAATTGTCTAAGATTCCACAGAAAGATCAGGAAAAAAAAGTGCCATTTTTGATGAATAATGCAAACTTCTGATCAATCTTCTCTCAACCTATTGGTTAACAACATTCTCTTCACCTTAACAAACTTATTTTAATTTTTCATTTTGAAATAATTTTGGACATATAGAAAAGTTACAAAAATAGCATAGGAAATTTCCACCTACACTTTACTCCAATTATGTTTACTATTCTTTCTTTTTCATGTAATTATTTTTTCTGAATTGCTTGAGACTACATTGGTTGCAGACATACTAGCCCTTTACATAATTAACTATCCATTGTGTTTCCTAAAACAAAAGCATTTTGTTATAGTCACAGTACAATTATAAAAATCTTGAAAATAAAACTGATGCAATATTAGTATTTCATTGACAGATCTTACTCAAATTTATTTCGCTTCTATGTTTTATAGAAAATGAAAAAATGTTCTAGCACAAGGTTGCATGCTGCATTTGTTGCGTCTCTAGTTTTCTTTAAGCTAGAACCATCTTGGTTTTTCTTCATCTATATTGAGACATTTTCCCTCTACAAATTGTAAGAAGAAAGGAACCAGGTTGTCGAAGCCCCTCCTATAAATTATTCAAAGTGTATGAAAACCAAAAGGCCATGAACTTAAGAGAATCTGTGCTAGCCTTTCCTATCTCGGAATGTGTGTGGCTACCACACCGCACGTGTTCTCGTAACTCAGGAGACTGTCTGGGAGGGAGGCTTCCATGGGGAGAGGGAAGGTGCTAACAGAAACCCAGGGAAACGTGCTCTCCCCAAAGCATTTCTGCTAACTGGTCCGGGTGATGTGGATGTCTTGGAGTGTATGCTTCTGCTGCAATGTTTACAAAAAGGGATTATCTTCTCTGATAAGAATGTTCCTCAAGTAAAAGGAAGATCACACAGTAAACTGTGTGCGAGGTGTGTGCTCCCCTGGTTTCCTTCCACTCGCAGGGACCAAACATGCCTTGATGATGCTCCTAGAGAAGACAGACCAAAAGGACCCCAGGAAAGGAATCGATGACTAAAACCTGTGGGTTTATGTACATTTTCTCATTCAATCGAGATCCCTAGAAAATGGAGTTCAGGGTATACTAAAAATACAAACATTTTTACTCACCATCAAACTGGTATTAACTGATCAACACATAAGTGCACATATAAGAATAACATCTACTGGATGTTGGGGGGGAGGGGGGAGGAGGGAGGAGGGGATGGGTATATGCATACACGAAGAGCGCAATGCGCAGCACGCGAAGGATGGACATATTTGAAATTTGGACTGAGGGGGGGAAAGGGGGAAGGGCAACACACATAACCTAAACATCTGTACCCCCATATTATGCTGAATTAAAGAAACAAAAAAAAAGCCAGATGGGGCCATTTCCCTGCAGCGACAACAAAGCACGGCAACCCGGTGAAGGCGGCCCCGGGGAAGGATGACATGGGTGGGGCGTTTTGCCAGAGATGCAACAAACCAGCAGTGAAAGGCTCCAGGCAGCGAACGAGAACCACATGGAAGTGTGAACCAGCACTGCTTGACAGGCAGCTGGACACCCGAGCACAGGCTGCAGAAAGAATGTTGTCAGAACATCTGGTTCTTTACAGGGCAGGAATCCCCGAATCCCAGGGTAGCCTGGGGACTTGAAAGGGAATCACAAGATGGCAGCTTCATGTCTAAGTCTGCGATTCTTCTAGAGCCGGAAGGCATGAGAGAAGCCCAGAGCTCTTGATTTCCACTGCATGGGGATGACAAGCCCCTCCATTCCCTCAGCGTGGCTGAGCCCCGACACCGGGGCCTGGCTGGAGCCGCTGGGCACCACTTGCGGACACACAGCCCTGGATGCAGAGATGCCCAGCCTAAGTCGAGGTCCAGAACCCAAGACTGTGGCCCAACTCCTGTACACAGCTACCACTTCCTCATGTATGTCTCCTCCATAACATGTGTCTCCTCCATGCACTCATGTATCTACCTCTTCCATGCACACGTGCATCTCCTACATACACGTACTCTTCTGTTTTATTCCCCCTCCCCGTGCGATCACCTGACTGCTATGTGACTGCATCCCCCTCACAGTTCAGGCCAGGAGCGGATGTGTGTAAGGAAACGCAGAAGGAGGCTACAAGCCCTAGGCCTCCTCCATCCCACAGCTCTGTCTGCAGAACTACCATGCACTACCCCCCACCCCCTCGAGCTGGTGTGGTTCCAGACGGGCTTCACGAGCAAGGTCTTCTCCCTTCCGTTACACAATAGTCGGAACACGAACCTGAGGTTCCTGGTTTTGCTGCTACCAGGACCTTGGCACACTGGTTTAGTCCTGCAGTTCTCAAAGACAGCAAGGCGTGGGCAGGTCTCCATGGCCCAGACCCCCAGAGGCTCCCACCCCTGCACACATGCGAGTGCGAGTCCATGGCCCATCCTCCCTGCCTCCCATGTGACAGTCACACCCTGGACGTGCTCACTGTCTGCAGGTTTCCTCCGCTACCAAGAACATCTGCACCAGCTGGCAACCCCCTGCCTGAGACTCAGTGCTGAGGTCTCCTCCTGGGGCCTTTTTTGCACAGTATTCTCACTGCCCGGCTCCCAGGGCAGCATGACCATGCTGTCTCCATTTGTCCCAAGGACGTGTGTGCGCACTAGTGCAGGAGCTGCTGACCCATGCAGCCTAATCATTTCCCCCACAGCAGAGACACATCACATTTGCCACTAAGCACCCAGCATAGCAGAGTAGGCGGGACCCTGCCTGGGTCGGTAACTATGCCACGAGCAATGGGTAGACGGAATTGGGTTCCACCGCCTTGTCTCTGCTTCCTCCAGGACGGCAGGGGCTGCGCAGCTCTGGTGCCTAGACAGTCTCTCGCTTCTGCAAGGCTGTAAAAGGAAGAGCCCGGGATTTTCACGTCTGATTCAGAATTCTCAGCCTTCAGCCCCAGGCAGATCCATCAGCACGGCTCAGACTGGAACACCATGAGGCGAGGCATGACAACCCATCCTCCTGGGAACTCAGGATGGAGCACCAGAGTCACAAAGAAAGGAAGAAAACAAATTCCGACGTGAAAAAATAAAACCACCGAGATGAAAGTAATTTCTGTGGCATCCAACACATTTCAATTTCATTGCACACTAACATGTCCATTGCTGGTGACTCCAGTGAAGACAGAAGTGACTCGTAGCATAAGTCACGGGAACCAGGATCAACACTTTCCTGTAACAGTTAGATCCCAGCCTTGTCTTACCAGATAGTCCCAATAAAGCCAAGGAAATGCTTGAACCACACCTCATGGAATCTTCTGAGGGAAGTGGGGACGTCTCTACCTTTCCGGACAAATTTAAGCATGTGACTTGGAGCCCTGGGTACTGACAAGGGGCCTGGCCTGACCCAACTCCAGCATGTGCCCAGGAGAGGCCATGCACAGGCTCAGGGCTTGTTTCCTCATCTGTAAGACCGGGCTTTGCAGCAGATAATCTCTGGGGTCCCTTCCCACTCTAGCGCCCTGCGATCCTCAGACCTCCCCGCATTGGGAAGCAATTCCTTCCTACCCACCAACACCCGTGGGCACACAGTGCTGGCCCTGGGTGAAAGACACAAAGGAACACCTTTCCAGCCTTAGCACAAGTCCTCTGCTTGTTTATTAACCCCGTGAGCTGTTTCCAGGGTGTGTCCCGCGCCTCCCAGATGCCTCCGTCACAATATCTGGAGCACAGCCCCCAGCGTCACTCCGGAGCAAATGCGCGTCTCAGCGCCAGCTCCGTCTTCTCACTTCTCTCTAGGATGCCACCTTAAGAACTTAGCAAATCCGTCCACAGCTCTAGTAAACGTACACTCAACCTGTCTTATTTTCCTCATTGTATATTTCTTGGGGGACTTTTGACTATAATCTCCAGGAACTGCCAAGAGCAATGATCATTCCCAATCACAAACCTCAGGCTCCAAATCCTCTGCTGCTCCACACGTCGGGAACCCAGCCCTCCCTGGCATATTGCACACAGGCATCTGGGCAACAGCCAAGGGTGTGCTCGTGCCTGGTCTCACTGTGCGGTCCCCACAATCCCTCTGTTGAGAAAACCGTTCTTGTCATGCTCACTTTAGAAGGAAACTGGGGCGCAGAGAGGGACACACTTGCAGGTCTTTGGACGTGAAGCCCCTTAGGACCAGCCACTCTGACAAAGATGCCTCTTGTCATGGCCAACTCTGCGTCGTCCACAAAACCCTGTGTGTGCCCTGAAGGTTCAAGTGGACCCAAGAACTTGGGGGACAGAACTCTCCTTAACACTCCCTGGCTACAATCTCGGTAATTCTTAGTCGAATCAACTCGTTCAAGTAAGAAAACACTCACTACAGAAGCTTGAAAACAATTCTGGCAAATTCACTGTTATCTTCCACCAATAAGAATTACCCAAAACAGATTTTCCTCCACAAATAACGTACTTACTGCCATGAGAGTTTCCCACACACTCCCCATGGGATGCATCCCCAGCTTTACCCTGCATCATCACAGTCACACAGAGCAGTGGTGTGGAAGTCCAAGTTGCCACCGTCCTGCCCCTGGGAACTTCCCAGCCGCGGAGCCCTTTTCTGTCAGCTCCTTCCCCGTCCTCTGTCCCAGTGTCCACACTCACTTTCCCTGTCCTGGCAGCGTGCCTTTCGGCCTTAGTTCCTCGCAGCCTTCCCCATGCTGTCCCCAGACGCAGTGGCACTTAATCCTGCTCAGGGAACAAACTCGAGGGAGCTTCCACACGAAGGCACACCCAGCTCCGTGGTGCCCAACGCTCCCTGGCTTTGAGGGATCACTATGCAACTTTGCCCCACCCTGGCTGGAAGAGGGCAGCCCTCTATTCTGGTGCTTTCCTTGGTTCCGCCCGGTGCCAGCATCCTCCTCCCTAGCTCCCCCAAGGCCCCCTCTCTGCCTCCCACAGCTGTGGTGCACCCACCTGCTAAGCTGGGCCATGCAGCCGCCGCTCCACCAGCCTACACCACCTGCCAGCCCCGCAGCACCTGTCCACAGAGGAGGAGCAGAGCCTCCCAGCCTCCCGGGACTGGGAGAGCTTGGATGCAGGTTCCTCTTGTCTTAATGGGAACGCAGTACTTGTTTTAATGAGGTGTGGTCCAACACACAGAGACAGAAGTGACTGTAACAACGAAAGAAGTTCATACTCAAGGGTCCTGAGCAGCAGGAGGTCGCCACGCCAGGCAGGGCCACTCAGGAAGCTCCCATCAGTCAGGAGGACGTGGCCTGAGCCTTCCTGGTGGCTTCCACAGGAAGGAACTGGCTGGGCAGGGTGAGCAGGCCAAGGACTGGCCAGTTTGAATAACACGGCATGTTTATTTTCCGTAACTTATCCACTCTTCCTGAGCCAAACTCCATCAGGCAGAGCAGAAACATCCCAGAATTAACTAATTAATTAAGGTAAGCGCTACTGTGGGTCCTCCCTACCTAACCGCCTTTGAACTGGAACATCAGCTTTCTTCCTGCCTCCATACTAGAACTGACACATCGGCCCTCCGGGGTCTCCGGCTGACTGACTACAGATCCAGACTTCCAGAGTCCACGATTACGTGGGCCAGTTCCTCATAACAATCTCCTTCTATATGAGTGTATATACGTATGTGTGTACACACATGTATGTTAAGAGGTTTATATATTTATATGCGTTTGTGGTATATGTACAAATACACACACCCCCCCCTTGGTTCTGTTTCTCTGGAGGACGTTGACACACCTGCAGCAAAGGCCACAGGGTCACTTTATCCACCACATGGACATCAAGAAGGGCTAGTGGAGCTCTCTGTACACCATGCATGAGTCTGCTCGTTAGGGATCCCTGGGCCACCACAGAGCCACCTGTTCCCAACGTCCCACATGGGGTGGCCTCCTTCCTCCACCTCACATGTCTCAGCCCAGGGACGTGCCCATTCATGTCCCATAAACAAAAAAACAAACACCCCAAAGCACTCCAAGTCTCCCTCCCCAGCATGCTCCTGCACTGTCCCGAACATGCTCCTGTATTCCCATCGTTGTTGATATGATTATCCTGAGAGTGCCTGACTTTACTAAGTAAGAAAATCTGAATAAGCACGCAGTGCCCACTTCTCGAAGTCTGAAACGCAGCGTGGCAGACTCACATTTTGACACCTTGGCCCAGGTGAACACCAATTCTCACCTGATTTATAGTTGGCCGAGCCCGTCCTGCCTGAACACTAACCACATGCTGTGGCCCCTGCAGGCCACCCCTGACCTTGCACCTGATGTCCAAACACAGGGTCTCACCTGCACCCTGCCGCTGGAATCCATGTCTCACGTTGGAAAAGATGAGCCCCCCAGAGACAGATGACCTGATGGCCTTTCTACCCTCAGCCTGGGCAAGTGCCAGCACCTCTGAGATTTATTGAGTCAGGGCCACTTCTCCTTCAGAACATAGACTCTCACCAGATAGCTACAAGTACAGTAGCTAATGGTGGCCCCAAGTGACATACCCCAATATTGACTATACACTGAAAGTCCCTTCCAATGGGGGCTTTATATTTATGTATGTTTATATTCTCATATCTGTAGGCATCAATGTATGGTTTATGCTCCAACGTGATATATACTGGTGGCTACAGAAGTCAAAGCAGTGCTAACAGCATCATTCATTCAATTTAAGAACATTTAACTGGGCCCTCTCTTTAGAAGATAATGTTTGCTTGAACTGACCCCAAAATCACTTATTGGCCATTTTTCCTGCTACACAACTGCTAAATTACTTCGGCATGCATCTAATAAACTTCAGACCTTTGACAGTCTTTGATTGTTTAATTATTTTAAAAGCCAGTCTCTGAGACATTTCCCCTTAATTAATTATGCTTTCTTTCTATGTTCTTTCTCCAAGAACAGGGCCTCAGACATCTGACTCAAGTACATGTTCAGTTCTGTTCAAATTAAAATGCATCCACAGACTGCTCACTGTGTACCAAGCACTGAGCAGCTATCTAAATTGGTAAGATGTGACTTTGACCCTGGGGAAACCTATTTGATACCTTTAAAAAGATACATTTAAATGTCACCAACCTCTTTCCTTCTTAGCCAATATCTTACATAGTAATATAAATATCAGGAACTGGGACTTAAAGTGGAAATTTTTCATTCTGAATGTAGGTTTACACACATTGACATCTCTAACACCTGGATGGAATTTAACAAATGATAAAATGGAAAGTTTAGTGTGACATTAGTGCACATCCCTGGTGGACTTCTCTAATCCATTGTGACATTTTTCCATCTAAGTCTTTCCCTACACATTACCCCAGAAAGACACCACCACCGGACTAAGCACACAAGAGAAAAGTAACTTGCCAACTCCGACATCAGTCAAGCCTTTCATTTACAAAGACATTACATCACATAATGGGCAGCTTTGCAGTCAGTTACATAATAAGTTGTTCCACAGTAACTTGTTACCAAGAGAACAGTAGCTTGCTACATGGTAGCAAAAGCTATAACATGATGTGACACATAGTAACTTGTTCCATAATAACAGAACATCCAGGGCACCTTCCTCTGCACTCCAAAATTCTCAGCTTAGGTTCCCCACAAGAAATCTTTCCTTTTCTTTCTTTCATTATTTACACATCAGTCCTTAATATCCCTGCACATTAATCCCAGCTGATACCTAAGAGAATGACTGCTATAAATCAAGTGTTTTCAATGTGATTTACATGCCACCTGAATACCTGTTTAGCAATGAAATTGCACTGCTAAATAAGCAAGGCTTTGTTGGAAAAATCAATCATTGTCTTTATCTGATACATTCATTTAACTTTAAAGTGAAGGCATTAAAATACATACTAAAACTTCCGTTATACATGGTTTGTGGTTGCAAGTAATCAAAGCTTCTCATAATACGATGCGCATACACACACAAAAATCACCCTAGACCTAGAAATATTTTTAGTTTATTTTAAAACCCAACAAATAATAATTTTCATCAAAGATAAAATAGTCATAATTTTAAAAGCCTTTCCCCTTTAGTGTAGAATATTTTTATAATAAAATGCCTTCCTGGCATTATTTTAAAATATTTTTGGCAAATATTAAAACTACCTTTAATCTCAAGAGAAGAAATTCAGCACAGCCTGAAGAACTTCAGGGATCCCTGTTACTGTGGAGCAGTGCAGCACACAGAGGAGCCCTGGCTCCCACCCCGTCCTCGAGGGTCATGCTGTGAACACTGGGCTCCTTTCTCAAGACCAGCACTTTGAAGTTGGTGTGTGGTGGCAGCAAAAGGACACTGCCCTGGGTGTGGCGTGCATTTCGGTGGTGCTCGCAGGCAGGATGGGCTCAGCAAACCCCCCTGCTGTCTCCCCCAGCCCTGGCAAAGGAGAAAGACTGAAGTTCACTGGAAAGCTAAGTCCTCACTGCTGGGGCCTGACTTGGGAACCACACCCCTTACAAGCAGCCTTGTCTAAGATACCCCCGGCACCACAGGGGTATTTTATTTAGGATTGTTGTCTTTTTCTTATTACCACTCCTCCTATACTATCATTTGGACAATCTTCTGCTAACACATTAAACCAATTTTAATTTTAATGTCAAATCCTGTCAATTTCATACCAAATAATAATGAATTTTTAGATGCCAAGACTTTCTACTCTCATAATACAGCTTTTAAAGCTTAGTCTATAGATACATTTGAATGTTTATTTTATAAAATAATATACTTTGATATTTTCAATAACTCATAAAAAACATTAGTTAATCTTCAAACTAGTTTGCTTTAACCCATATCTATATGTCTAAATACATACATGTCTAAAAAGCTAAAAAGGACAAGGAAATAAAAGGATGAAACAACATTTCCTTAGTTAAGAAGTTAAGCTGAATGATCGTGGATTTACACAATTGCCTTGCTGAAAATAAATCTATAGTAATCGCCACTTTATCTACTGGGTATTGCCACAGCCCTTTGTTCACAGAATAACAATACAGAAGATTATAGTGAATACAGAGTAAAACTATTCGGGATGTGGGCAGACACAACTCGACACCAGGACATTACCATGCTGGTCTCACCACCCTTTACAAGGGCTCATAAACCGCCCCATCCACATGCTTAGAACGTAGTCAAGAACTCGGTATGGACTGTTATAAAAAGCTGTATATTGGCACAGGTCATCAGACAATGGCAAACCCCACATCTGCTAAAGGCTTAAGAAAAATTATCAGCACTCATCATTTTAAAGGCTCTCAACTGGCTGCAACGAAACAACAGAGGTGCATTTTTAAACAGAAGTCTCAAATCTAAAATGTTTAAATTTTCAATGAGCATGTGACAAACACACAGACCAAAAAGAGAACTTTCAGAATTCAGAGGAGACAGATTCAAGACCTGGGAAAGCCATGAAACTTCAGTAAATTCACTGAGATTTTGCATCTGTGACTCCCAGTGGGCAGTGTCAGACAGGGCATCATTAGCCGTAGTCTCATCCATAGCTTCAGACGTGAAATGTGCTGAGGGTTTGTCTCCACGCTCCACAGACTAGTGGGTAGATGTCTCAGGGAGTCAGGTGCAGTTCCATTCTCATTCAACTTGCATTCATCCACTCGATCACCTTCATCTCATGACGGATATTTATTCCTGTAAATGTTGCCCCGTGACAATAATAAAGAGAATCAAGGTGTGGTGTGAGGTTTCCTGGGAAATGCATGGACGCAGGAATTGGCGCAGAGGGAGGTTCTCCTAAGAGAGCGTCAAAATCGCCAGCACAGGGAGTGGCACACAGCAGATGCCTGGCGGGTGCTGGTGTCCTGTCCACTCATTCCCGGGGCCTCACCATGCCCTGCACCTCTGATGCCCTCATGTAGGGCTCATTGAATGATGCGTGACAAACCCCCCAAAACTCGATGGCCTAAATAAATAAACATTCATTTCTGTGCTCACATGTCCATGGGGCAGCAGCCTGGCTGGTCCCACTGTACTCACAGCCCACAGGAAGCTTCCATTCGGCTGCAAGTGCTCCTCCAAATATCTCTTTGGAGAGACATTCAAAACCCATGGCCCAACCAGCCATCTGGCAGTTTAAGTATCAGAACCAACCGTCTTGGAGAAGAACAATGCATCCAGTCAGGTTTGCGTGTGCAGCGCATCAGGGCAGGGCTGTTAAGCAACTTCACAGAAACAGCATCACAAACACCAGCAACGGCCCACCTCGTCTTCCCACCAGGCCAGCCTATGCTGCCCTAATGGCACTGCTGGTGCTCACCGGCGTCTCTGGGAAAACACGTACATCCAGAGCTGACCGAGTGTTCTCAGTGGGAAACAGGAAAGTGGAGGCTTAAACATTGCTCTACCATTTTGGCTTCTTCACTCCTAAAAGCGTACGGTCACCTGTTTTGTTGATTTTTTACTTCCAAGTAGGACAAGCTATGGAAAAGCTGGTGACTCCAGGAGCTCCCTGTGTCTCACACCTTCCCCTCGTGACTTACCTCTTCCCAACAGCAGAGTAAACCAAGGAGGGTGGTCCCTCCTGGTCAGAGAGAAGCCAACAGTGCAGTCCTGTCTTGCAGGAGGGGGGAGCCCTGGGGCATGCGGGGCCCAGGATTAGCCGCGGGGGAGACCTGACCTCAGACAGCTCTATAGCAGCTCTCCTGCTTCCACACCAACCCCCAAACCAAGAAGCAAGATCATTATCGGTAGATCATTTTCACGTCCACTCCCCGTGAATTAGTGTTTTATTTGGAATAATAACAGGCAGGTAACTCAAGGCTTCACATTTAGTCTTGGCCACTAAGAAGTTTAGATTGGTTGTAATGATCAACCACAGCATTGGTATCAACCTTTATTTCTGTGATCAGCATTATGTTTGCATGAGTGCACGGTACTTTGTCTTACACCAGAAAGAGCTTAGGGAAGCTGACAAAATAGTGGAAGGGAAAATTGGGGTATAGACAGAAGAGAGCAGGGAGCGTACTGTGGAATAGAAGCACAGTCAATACGCAGAAAACATGGGCTATGGGACAGACGGATGGACGGATGCACTGACAGCCAGGCGGAGCAGTGGGCAGATGTGGAGATATTACAAATGGGCTGCGCACTCAGCTGAGTTTTCCCCACAGTTCACACAACTGCATGGTCAGGCACATGAGTTCCGGGGGAGCTGTGTGACATACTGGAGATCCTCACCCCAGTGGTGCATTTCCTCAGATGCCGCTGCCCCCAGGGCAGTGACGACACAGCACTGAGACACTCGGCGGAGGACAGCAGGATGGGCAGAGAGGACCCACGCAGGACACAGCACTCAGCCACAGAGCTCTCTCAGCTCAGAACAGATTTTGTGGGATCTGAATGGAAGGACTTTCTCTGACAGTCCTCTCCCTATACCTCTTTCCTTCTCCACAGCTTTTGGAAAACATCAAGGAACACCAACCTGGTGGGATGCACCCTCACAAGTACTGGAGCATATCCCTCATTGTCAGCTAAACACAGAGCCATGGGGTCAGCTGGGATGTGAGGACAGGAGACAGAAATCCACCCTCCCCACCTCCCCAAAGCAAGACCCTTCAGACAAAGCTGAAAATCTCTCCCAAAGCAATTTTAGGCCTACTCCCAGCCCCACAGATCTGTGCCTTGCAGGACGGCCCCAGTAATTCCTGCTGGCACATTATCAGGGCAGGTGTAGTCAACACCAGGCTCAGTCATGGAGCCCAGAGGCAGAGAAGCACCCAGAACATTCAGCCTGGAGCTATATGACTTCTTTATGTCTCCACATTAAACTGGTAGTAAACTACAATCCTAGGTAAATAAATACATTAACGTGCTGTAGGGTTAATAGGGCTGCCTCTTATAACTGCGTGATGTGAGCTCTGCATGAAGGTGCCTGCTCTGGGGGTTTTGGCAGCTGAGACACAGCTTCATTTAGAGGCTGCATTTTCCTGGGGGTGAACATCTCTCCACTTAGCACAAAGGTGCCATCTAGGCTGGAAGGAAGCCACATGGAATGAAGCTACTGTGGCCCTAACACCATTGATCCACAGGCTTTGACTCTGGCAGTGATTAAACAGCAAGACTGGTTTTCTAATAAAGTCATTTTCAGTCTATGAAATAAAGCCCTTTCAAGCACATGAGGAATATTTTCTTGTTTTTGGCTGGTGGACAGACAGAGGAGATAGAGCAAGGACGCTGGAGCTCTGCTCTCTCAAAAGTGGGCCTGGGCCACTGAGGCAGGTTCGAAGCGAAGTCTCCCAGCTTCTAGGCTGGCTCTGCATTTAGCTCAACCCTGGCGCTGCTGCTGTTATTCTTAGTTTATGAATCATATCATATGGCATCCTATTTGCACAACCTCAATTCTTTTTGGAAAGAGAAAAGGTATTATAAATAATTTCAGTATCTGGGCAAAAAGAAATTTACTTGAAGTATTTGGTCTTTCAGAAAAATGGAATCTCACCTTTGACCTAGCATGTTGAAATGCCACTAGCCTGATGCCCTGATAAGTATCCCAGGTGTGTGAATTTTCCATATACCTGAACATCTTTGAGCACCATCTGACATGCACCTGCCCGCAGACCTCAGCCCTGCAGTCCTGGAGGCTGCGCCCTCCTGCTCCAACACCAGGGTCACTAGTCCATACCATTTTGTTCTGCACTATATGTGATCAGAAGGTCATACATGAATAATTAAGGACTTATTCATGGCATCATGTACTTAGAGTGAGAAACCTGTATTTGAATCACAGCAAAATATTTCTAGCTATGTGGCAGCAGAAGGTCATATGTTCCTTTGCATCTATTTCATCATCTTCAAGATGGGGGCAACATTTCCCATCTCACAGGAAAGTTTGAGGACTAGCCAAAATCAACATGAAAGCGGCTTATAAACTAAACTATTAACGTTAGAACTTAAAACGTAACCCTGGTTACAAGGTCACTGTCCATACAGCTTCAGGAATCTCAGGCAAGTGAGCTGTGAAGTTAATGAAACAGTCTTATTTCCACACACACACTCACTGCCAAACTTCGCCCAACCAGATAGCCTGAGCCACTTCCCTCTGAGACAGGCCTGAGGCAAAGTGGACCCTCATGGACCCTCCTTGCTTGTCCACCATGAAAGTAAAAGCTCTTACAACTTTCTATTCACAAGGAATGCAGGGGATTTACGATTATCAAACACAACCTTTCCTACTATTTCAACGACAATGCTCCCCTGCCTTTCGGGACTAAATACACAGAGACCTGGGGGCTGTTCCTTTGTCAATAGCCCTATGCATTGAATAGTTTGATAACTTATAATTAGGTCTGTCACCTATACGGACTTCTAAAATCTTACAGAATAATATAAATATACTCGACATCCAACTATAAATAACAAAAATATTTGCTCAATTTATGTAAATTTTTAAAAATTAAACACTGTTACAAACATAACATTTTAATCCAATATTTTATTCAACCAAATGAACAATCTACCACCATGCTGAGAGCACACATCCACCACAGCCACCAAGTGAGGCCCCACAGGAAGGACATGCAGAAGTAAAACAAGAACCAAGGTGTTCCAGCCGCTCCCAGGAGCTTGGGAGAACTGAGCCTGGTGAGGACCCCCAAGTCCAGGCTCTGTAACTTCATGGTGGTGGCTTGAAACTGACTGTGGTGGGGTATTTATGCCACAGAGTGAGCAAACACTGCAGATGAGGGTCCCCTCCCTCCCTTTCCCATCCGGCACAGAGAAGGTGGTTGTTAAATGCTGACCGCACATCGCTGCAGAAACCCAACGTCAGAGTCAGCAATACTCGTGTCTTCAGTGAACACCCCGTTACATACTTGCAAATAAGCAACAGTCGGTCCCACAAAACATATGGAAAACATTTGAAATCTTCCCACCCAAATTTTATGTAAAAATTGTTTCACAGTCATTTTGCATCCACTGCCAATTAGAAATGTAATATATCTCAAAAATCCAATACGGTACTGCTGCGTGCTCCATCATTTGAGGGTTCTACCACTTTGCTGTTAGTACCAAAGAGGCTCAGGTCAGCACTGTGGCCACATTGCAAACCAGTTCATTCTCAAAACTTCTAATTGCTCTGGGCAGTAGGACAGGCTGTCTCCTGACAGACACAGGATAAATGCTGTGAGGCAACCGAGCTCAAAGCCAGGCCCCCAGCCAACTGTGTGGGCTAAGTAAAAGAGCATTTATTAAGCTCACTATTGCATGATCATTTCCCTCATGACACGGCAATTCTGACGCAAACCGCACTGACAGTCGAGGTACGGAAGCCAGGCCTTCCAAGAACCAAGAGCCCCAACATGTTCACTGCTCACATCTTACTCTCAGGGAAACACATACGCATAATCTACATTTCCTTTTATGGATGTTGCCACTGACGTCTTATCTAACATCCCTCATATAAATTATATGCGAATCTATGACACATGGACCAGCAGAGGAAGATTTACGTTTACACTGCTATACTTTACCCCGTGGAGTCGAGCCCCTGCCCCACCAATCTAAGGGCCCAAATATCAAAGGGACAACAGCAGATTTCTACGGCTTAGAGAAAAAAACTGTCTATAAAAATTTAAAGACGGGTTAACTTTAGTCCACAAAATAGTGAATCATAAGAAAATGATGTTTGTGAAGATGTTACTACTTGTTTTTAAAGGTTTCTAAATCCGTGCAGGAATGGGAATGCATTTTGGACTATTTTAACGGTATCATGTCCTTGGGTCCCACCAGAAACCAGCCAGCCAAAATGCAGAAGCAAATGAGCCTTCAACTGAAATGAGGTCCAGGTCGGGGTCCAGGAAGCTGAGCCCAAAGGGTCCCCGACACTTGGTGATCCCCTTGTGCCCAGCAAACCAGAAAGGGTGCAAGAAAGGTAGGATCCAAGGGCACCATCTTAGCGGCCAATGCTGATATGTGTTGGTGCCAGATTCAAGCCAGAGACAGCTGCCAGCATCCCACACACCAGGGGAAGCCTCCTGCCATCCCACCTTGAGCGAATCTGAGCCTTGGTATACGTCCAGTACACCCCGCCAAGCAGCCGGCTCTCCAGGTGGGTGTACACCTGGGGCATACTGAGGGTCAGAGGAGTCGCTGAAACAAGAAAGGGGACATAAGATTGATGCAAATGTGTTTAACAAAAAAAGACTTAAAGCTACCTGTGCCTTCCTGTTTGGCCTTCACACAAAGGGGTGGCTTCCTTGGCCACCTGCCAATTTTGCCCAGAAACTTGCTTCCCTGCCACATTCAGCTTTGTGAGAACAAATGTCCCAAACAAGGCATCGATGGAATTCACTCCAGCTCTTTCCAGCATTGCCCAAAATTATCACAAGTAATCAAAATAGCAAGAGAAAATAACATATTTTTCTTCCAAAAGCAGCCATGTTAGTTCAGAAACATACAACATATATCAAGTTAATGGATTATACAGCATTTCTAAAATAAGTAAAAACTGAACGAAAAAAAAAGGTAATGATTCATCCCAAAGTTGACCTTTTTTATAATTGAGGTGAAATATACATAACATAAAATGAACCATCTCAACCATTTTTAAGTGTACAGTTTGGTGACATTAAGTGCATTCTCAGTGTTGTGCAACCATTAACATCCATCTGCAGAATGTGTTTCATCTTCCAGAACTGAAACTCTGTACCCAAATTCATCTCAATCAAAAATCATGAAAACACTTCTGCAAAAACACTGAGGTAAAAACAAGTTACAACCACACTCATTCACCTTTATGTGCTATTGAAATGCAATAGCAATTACCCAGGATCCCTACTTTGTTTAACTCCGAAGATACTTCCAAACAATATTTCCTAAATAATTAAACAGCTCTGGATGTAACAGATCAAATTACATGATAAAAACTAAAATTCTCAAAGTCTTTCAATTTTGAATCAACTTATGCTTTTAAGAGTTATAATTTCAGTCAACTCCTTTCTTCCCAATTGAAGCAATTTCTTCTCTTTCCACACCTAATATATCAGAGCCCCAGGCCTTCTATAGCTGACTTCAAAGTGAAACATCCTATAATACAAAATATTTATAAGAAAACTGCCTAGCAAATGTCCCCAATACTCAAGTCTTAATGGGAGGCAGCTCTCTTGTAGAGATCGGTGACTGAGATTCTTAAGAAAAGCAAATAAAAGATCTCAAGTTAGCAATATTTTCCAAATTAACTAGAAATTTTTTATATAACAAATTGTCTAAAATATGGAAAACTCATTTCAATATTTAAAATCCACTGAGACTCTCACAGAACGGTAGTTAACTTTTAACTTATTTTATCATTGTTTTTGATGTTTGTCAGAATCAGAGTAATGACTCATTTAGAATATATAACCCTAATCTGGAAAATTAGTTCTTTTGAATTGCGTTATACTCACTGTGATTGATGGACACAGTTTGCAAAAATCTTTTCTCACATTGTGCTTTGTTCACATATTTTCAGGACTAACCAAGACCTTTAGAAAATAAAGAGGGTCAAAAACATCTAACCACATTCTAAACATGCTTCTCTATATGTAGTAAATATGCTCAAATTCATAGCTGAGATGTATTTGAATGGGTGAAAACAAACAAAACAGGGACAGTTCTACAGACTTTATTGAAAAAGAAAACTGTCAGTGATATCATCTGTCTGTGTCTGTGAGTAAAAAAAATGAAGATCCTATTTTTCCCCAAACATGGTGTTTTACATAGGAAAGCATGAATATGCCTTGTCAACCACTTATAAACGGTTTCCCAATAACCATACGAGCTACTCAGCTGGTTGAGATACTATTTATAATAAAAGTAGAATAAATCCCAACAGATTAAATTCTCCTAATTACCATAGAAGAGTCCTTATGATTAATTTTGTTAAAGCTAGAAAACTAAGAAGGAAATCTCAGCAAATGTCTGTTTCATACCCAACAAAAATATCCTGGAATACAAATACACATTTGACAGGATGCAATTGAATTCAGGAATGAATATATTCAGTACAGCCCTTTGCATAAAAGATGCAGCATTTTCTATCCTTTCTTTAGGACTTGCAATTTCTTTGATGAAAATAAATTAGAAACCCTATACAGGAAAGTAGCAAAACACCGATCTGCGGCATAATACAACCCACATTCATTCTTTCCTTCCCTTAACTTTATGATAACAAAGTTATAAAGTTTTTTTTTAGACCACTTTTTTCTCCAGCATGTTTCCTTAAAAGTAATGCAAAGGACCTCTTTATAATCTCTAGCCACACACCTGTCCTGCCACAAGAAACCACAGTGACACCACCTCCTGTTTCAGCGCCTCCACCCGAGTGTTTCGTTCACCGAGCCCCTGAAGGCTTTGGGAACATAACATCCCACCAGTGCACACCCTCATCACACGCAAACTCCAGATACATTCCACACTAGCCAACAAGGCTGTGTTTTCTTAATAAATAAGTACAGTTGGCAAAAGAAACAACTTTGAAAGTAACACACTGAACTTTGTAAGACAACCAGTTTCCCTTAAAAATCCAAGGCAATAATCACTTAAATCTACTTCCTCTATCAAATAAAAACAGATCACCGAGATCAGCTCATAACTCACCATAGAACTAACTGAATATCCCTTTTTTTTTTTTGCTTCTTCCAGTTAATATATAATCTTGTACTAAAAATGACTAAAAAAAACCCACAAAACATCTAAAATAGGTAATCACATTTCTAAACTCTGCCACTGATATAAAACCTATAACCTTGAATCAGAAAAACAAGTGTATTTACCTGTGTTCCTGTCCGGTAGGATACAGCAATGCTTCTGCAGGATGCCGGGCAGAACCTGTTCCAGAACAAATAAACAAATGCACTTGGTTATCACTCAGGCAGAGAAAGGCATCTCATTAGCTGTTGCGAGTGTTTTTCTAATAAGGTCATTCAATGTTGACCAAAGTTGTCACGCCCAGAAGGGCCTCGCAAATTAAACGGTACTGAAAGATTTTGATGACATACATTTTTCACGGAAAAGGTTAATCAGGTAAGTGTGCTGATTACACGCACTGTTGCGAGGATGGTGATGCAGTCTGGGTTGATGTATGTCTCTGATGGGTCCTCGGAGCTCTGTGAGCACTGCACTCAAGGGACTCCTACGATAAGGTAATGGCCCAGCAATTTTGGTGATGGCTTTTAAAATATTAGATGCAATTAGAGCCTGAAAATGGGGGGTTGTTGGGACATTATGTCGGGGCTGTTCCTTCCTCTAGAATCTAAGCCGAGATGCTTTCATCAAGGATGACTCACAAAGGATAATGTGAAAGAAAAGGCTGTGTTTACATTCACAGTCTGGCAGTAAAAGGTGAAGGAAATACCTTGTTTGATAAGTGAAGGAGACATAAAAATAATAGAAAATGGCTTTCCCAAGAAAATGCAGCAATGTAAAGCAATTGCAAAGCTCAGATCGAAATATTTGCAAGGTGAGGAGACGTCTGCAGGAAATTTATGGTCACGCTTCCTAAACTGAATTAGAGTAAAAGCTGAACTTTCATCTTAAATACTCCACATGGTGAAGTCACAACCATTCCTCAACCCTCCATGAGTACCACCATCTAATGTCCTCAGCTTACTACATACCCCAGACATGGCCATGGGTTCAAAGGAACTTTTAAAAGTTCGATTCCGCTCCACCTGTCTGTTCTGTGAGAGTCAACTGTGGAGATCCAGGAGACATCTGCTCCACCTGCCATGGGACCAGCGTCACCCAGGGGCTCCCATCCACGCACTCTATGGGACCGTCCCACCTACGTCCTCCGAGAACCCACACCTCTCTGCCTTCCATCCTAACTCCTGCCACCTTGTCTGACCAAAGCAGGATGACGGGCACCTCAGGGCACCGGCCAGTCCCACAGGGCTGTTGCTGGCCACATACACTGTGCAAATTTAAGTTAACAAAAATCAGCTAAAATCTAAACTTCAGCTGCTCAGCGGCATTGGCAACGTTTCCAGCACTTTCGAGCCTCATGTAGCCGGCAGATGTGAACGTGTACATCACTGGTTTCTGCAAACACCTGAAGCCCCGGAGCCTGGTGCTCTGCAGACATGAGGTCGCCTTCCGTAGGCACCATGAGACAGTGAGATTGTGAGGTGTTTGCCTTTCTATGCCTGGCTTATCTCACTCAACAGAACGTCCCCCGGGTTCATCTGTGCTGCCCCAAGTGAAGATTTCACTCTTCTTCACAGATGACCCATGTTCCATCCTGCATCTCCCTCGTCTGTCATCCACTGATGGTCACTTCAACTGCTTCCATCCTTGGCTGGTGTGAACGGGAAAGTGCAGACACCCTTCAACACACCACTTTCCACGTGTGACATCAAAATGCCTCCTGCAGTAACAAGCAATCTCCAAATCTCACTCACTCTGCACATTTACCTCAGGTGGGGGCTGTTCCGCAGCTTCCCACTCAGCCCGGCTGACGGAGTCTCCAGTACCTGGACCACTGCAGTAGCCACACGGCAGGAAGAGGGCGCGAGCCACTCATGGGCTCACAAAGGCTCCTACCTGTAAGGACAGCGCAAGACAGGTGGCTGCACCCATGAGGGGAAAGAGGACCCTGCCTCATGCCAGGATGGAAGAGGAAGCCGCTAAAGAACGTTCTGACCACCAGAGCAACTCTGCTGTGAGCGACGATGAGCTTCAAAGCCGACAGCCTGCCAGGGGATGCAAAGTCCACACTGGAGACAACTGGATCTCCCTCAGTTCATCAGTAACCATGGGAACCTCCACCTCCAAGACAACCACCGTGTCCACATCCTCATGGCAACAAGGATGGCTCAGGTCCAGCACTGTGATGAGAGGGGGTTGAGGATGCAAGATTGGGGGCAGGGCCTTGCCTGGGCCATGCTGTGCCCAGCACCTGGGACAGACCTGGCACAGGGTGGATGGCTACAAACACGCCTCAGAGAATGGACGGTAGACAGCGTCACAGACAAGCGGACAGACGGCTGCTGGAGCCTCGTGAAACCACAGTGTCCCACTAACAACTTCCCTTCCTCCCCAGAAAGATTCCTCCCTGGGACACTCCTGGCCTGAGGCGCAGCCCCCAGGAGACCCCGGAGGGAGAAACTCCAGGACTGGCCTGTCTGCCTACAGCCTCTCCTTTGGGAAGACATTTTTGCTACTTTTTTACTACAGACAAGGGTACAAATTTGTTCCATCTATTTAATTAAATTAAATTTATTTGCAGTGTAAGAACATTTGAGTGCACAGACCATATGTAACTGAGATAAATCACAAGTGTGTGCTCATGGAATCCATCAGCTTGGCAGGGTTAAAAGGCACTAAACAATTCTTCTGGATTGCACCTGGCGTTTGTCCTCCTGAATGGAGAGAGATGTGAAGCTGAAACGCCCAGAGGGAGCTTTCTGCAAAGTCCCATTGTTTCATGCACAGGGCACAGGACACAGGAGGTTATTTCCCGAGACCCCATGCGTCTGCTGCACCCAGGGCTCGGCGGGATAAACAGCACTCAGTCTCCATCTCTGCCCTTGGAGGCCAGGACATCTTGCTGCAGGTCCCAGGAGACAAAGGGAGCCTCATACCCCAGGTTTCCTCTGGAGGAACAACGTGTTCCTGGGACTCAGACCTCAGACCTGTCACACCAACTGCTGTTTACACAACCAAGACAAACACGGGCCATGGTGGGGAGGCACAGGGACTTACCTGGGGGCTTGTCCAAGCCCTTACTGGCCTTGGACGCTCAGAAGTCTCATTTGTTTAACATTTCTGTAGATGAGGGAGCTGCACCTGGAAAAAATTCTAGATTCTCTTCTAAATCTGAAGTTCTGTCACTAACACTTGACCACAGCCCGTGCTTGCTTGGTTTCTGCTGTCCCTCTGCCCCGCCAGTAGCTCCTTTCTCTTTGCCAGTGCTCTTTCTTTCAGCTGCAGCATACTGCACTTCAAGAGAATGTTGGGGACACTGATCCAGCCAGCAAAGCCACACAGTTACTTATTTTTTTCTGTGACCATATATTTTGTTTCTCCATCTAGACTTTTTCCCATCCTCCTCCCCAGGCCCTGGGGAATCAAACAGTATTTGTCCCTTTGTGGCTGGTTTATTTCATTTAGCATAATGTCCTCCGGGTTCAGCCACGTTGTTGCACATGTCAGAATGTTGTCCTGCAAGGCTGACTAATACTCCACGGTATGCACAAGCCACACTTCGTTTATCCATCCACCACTGATGGACACTGAGGTTCCTTCTACCTCTTGGCTACTGTGAATACTGTTGCTATAAACATGGGTATATGGCTGTCTCTCCACATCCCTGTTTCAATTCTTCTGGGCAGATATTCAGTTGTGGAGCTGCTGGATCATATGGTGATTTTGTTTTCAATTTCTGGATGAACCTCCATCTGGTTTCCACAGCACATGCACCACTCACCACCCCAGCATAGGTACACAGAGTTCCAATTTTTCTGTATCTTTGCCAACACCTTTTATTTGCTAGGGTTTTCTGATAGTGGTCATCCTACCAGGTGTGAGGTGGCCTTGCTCAGCACTGTCGCTCAAACACCGTTGGTGTACTGGCCCGTGAGTGCGCCCGCCACGACGCTCCCTGCTGCACAGGCCAGGCCCCAGCTGCAGAATGCCCCCACTCAGCCCCACCAGGAGCCTCTGAGACATTTCCACAGCTGTTCCTCACTCCCAGGCTGAGCAAGAGTATGCACACTTCTCCTTCCAGAATGCATTTTAGAATTCTCTTGGCAATGTGACTCTTTCATCCTTACTTATCCTTCCCATCAGACATTCCCCATTCTATCTCCCAGAGCCTTGGCCTCCTGAAGGCCCCCCAGGCTCTCTGGCAGCCTCTCCTCCTCCACCCTCCCCAGGGACGCCCACAGGCAAGGAGGCCTCTCCCCATCCCCCGCACCCACTGTAGGCACAGGAGGCAGCGGCTCCCGGCAGCGCCCTGACAATTGTGAGGACAGCGCCAGACAACAGGGAAGTTATTTCTGTCCCCCACGGTGCGTCACTGTCATGGCAGCATCCATGTTCCTCACACGACCTGGCCTTTGGGCACTCAATGGTGCTGTTTCCCAACCCCCACTGCATGGCCCTTCCTCCACTTTTCTGCCTGTTGTGACCTTGTATCTTCTTCCCACTTCCCCAGTCAAATCAGAATAATCACAACTTAAAGGGTCTATTCTGGCCAATTAAAACTATCAGAAGCACAAAGTTTAGATAATTATACATACATGAATTCAACACACTCCAATATGAAACTGTAAAAAGCAAAGAGCTGGTTGCATCTGGGAAAGACTCAAAGGAAACGCAGCATTTCTGTTGCGCAGAGCAAAGCTCTGACGGACAGAGATTCTGCCTTTGAACCGAGCATCACTGGCTGTTTCACTGTGGTGACAGCCGGTAAACAGCACACAAATCAGAGTCACAGGGTTAGACAACCGGCAGGCAAACAAAAGACAGAGTGGCAGAAACGCCTGGCTCCTGTTCTGCATCTGTCAAGTTGGAAAGGAAAAGTAAATCCCATGTAAACAGGAAACCACAGCAAGAGACCCCTGCGGCCACAAAGGCTCTGACACTCTCTGTCCCCACACTCAGCGACTGCACCGCAGGGGGCTGGAGCTACAGGAGAAAAACCTCGGAGCAGGTTCTCCCAAAAAGCCACACGGAACAAGGCGTCCAGATGACTCAGGAGTAGTAAATCCTAGTCTGATTCACAGCAGGAAGACATGGTAGGTTCTAGAAGGATATTTATTATTTTGATGCTCACAGTTAACACTGTCTGGGAAGCGCATTCAGAGGGCACTGGCGTGACCACCAGAAGCTGCCACAGGCTCCTGGACAGTAGGTCACAGCCAGCTGAGGGTGGGCCCTCCTGGACAGCCACATCAGTGAACGTCAATTTCCCCACCCCAAGGAGACAGGCACCTCAGGACTGCGGTCTTGCCTAGACCGGACTTTCCAGAATAAACCAACAAAAATGGGTCTCTGAGAAGTGATTCCCCAGAAGGGAGGGGTGGGTAGCAGTCTGTGCGGGCACAACCAGAGTGGAAGTGCTGGGAGGTGGCGTGGCAGAGCCACCGCCCTCAGGCCTCCCCTGGCTGCCCCAGCCCCGATGCTCTACAGTGGACCTGCCTCAGAGTAAGCGCCCACACGTTCCCTGGGTGCACACACTTGGCAGGGGAAACAGAGTCAGTCTGCGATATCAGGGAAGAGCCCCCTGTGTGGAAGAGATGGGATGACAGAGACACAGGCACAACAAAAAAAGGCTCTGACCAGCCCAACAGCAGGGGCCTCAACAGGCACTTGCTGAGACCGTTGTGTGTGAAGAGCGCTAAAGAATCTGGGACCAGAGGACCTGGCCCTGCCCTGCCCTGTGCCTGTCCAAAAATAAGCAATTAAATAAACACCATATACCCCCAAATGCCCTAAGATCCTATTTTTGACTTCTCTATAAAAATTAGGAAGAAGCCCGATCAGGGGTGGGGGACCTGAGGCCTCCAGGCCACATATGGCCTTTAGATTCCCAAGTTCGGCCCCTCAGCTGAGCCTAAATGTCATGGAACAAATTCCATTAAACGGATTTGTTCTGTAAAATTAGGATTCAGTCAAAAGGCCACATGTGGCCCCAAGGCCGCAGGTTCCTCTAAATATCCCTCTCACCGCATTTGAATACGGATAGCACTGGGAAGGCCAAAAAGAGAAAATGTTCTTACTCCCAGTGAATACACTAGACAGCCGAGCCCACTGCACGTGCGGACTGCACCCTCTCCTCGGGGGAACACCAGCTGGTCAGACCGGCTGAGTGTGTGGAAAAGACCATGAGCACGTCCCTCCCCATCCTCCTCCCCCATCCCCCGAGGGAGACCAGCCCAGCAATGCCCACGCGGGTCAGTGGTTGGCTTCGTAGAGAGAAGAGCACATTATGAAGGAAGTGAGTTGCCATCACGACCTAGCTGCAACACGGCTTTCTCTTCTCTAACAGTAAATACCATGGAAATACGGACACTGGAGAAGGTGAGCAGTCGGGAAGGTGAAGGATGAAGTTGGATGGAGAATTATCAATCCGGACACTCGCACGACAGCGTGCAGAGCAGACCCAGCCCAGGCACATCAGAGCCAGACGGACACAGAGAACAGCACAGGGCTTCAGAGGAGCATGAAAGCAGCGCTGATTTTGTAGATGGAGACAAGTTCCAGAAAGGCCAACTCCAAAGGACAATCTTAAAATCCATCTTAACCGCCAGAAGCTAGCGTGAAAGCACAACTGGTAGCATGAGCTCGGCATTTAGACCCGACAACCCTCCGCTGTCATTTTGCGTTCACTGGACCTCAGCAGGGATGGCTGGGAGCCCTGTAAGGGAATCTCCACGTATCAGTCTGCAGAGGCAACAGAGCAGCACCGTCAAGTCAGCCAGCTCGCTGGTCCCGCCCACAGGGGCCTCAAGGTGTCCTTTGGCCACACGGAAGATTCCACACGGACGATTTCACACGGACGATTCCCTAAGGACAGCAGCCACATACCCTGGGAACCTAACCTGGAAACTATCCTTCCCAAACCTGGGGATGAAAACAAGTCACTCCATCTAGAAAAGATTCAGATGTTCAACAAGTTTACATCTGAGATTCCTAAATCTGCTTCCTAACATTCCTATATCCAGGAATGCACGTAAACTAAAATTTTAAAGAAGAAAAAGTGCTGCTTAAAGAAAAAGGTGTACAATTTGTCTTATCAATGACAAGAACATTGACAAATATAAACATTAGTCTTCATTTTATAATGTTTTAATATTCGAAATCATCCCTTTTTTAAAATAAACTTTCCATATTAACGCAGGACCCAGCAGCAGCCAGAGGCCCATGTTGGTAGGTTGTGTGAGTTTCCAAAACACAGAGTGCGTAATGTGATGATGGGAAGAAGTATATTGAAAGTATATTGTGTGACTGTCACCCTCGAATCCTGCACTGGTAGCTCCTAACTCCCAATGAGTGGAAATATATTCATTTAATCAAAAATGATTTTAAAAAATCACATTATATAGAAGCATCTTGACAAAGTCTCTCTTGGAACCACTCAATCAACCTCATGTATTTTTTTAGCCAAAAGATGTTCCAGCATATTGAAAATTTTTAATTTTTTTAATTGATATATAATAATTATACATATTTATGGGACATAATGAGATATTTCAGTACAACTATATGTCCTGTGATGATCAAATCTGGATACTTGGCATTTCCATCATCTCAAACATTCCTTATTTCTTTGTGGTAAGAACATTCAAAATTATCTATTCTAGCTACTTTGAGATATACTCTATAATACTGTTAACTGTAATGAGACCCCTCGCCCACCCCTCGCCTCCCTTGACGGTCCCTCGTGACATCATTCTATGCTTTACTTCTGCGAGAGCAGTTTTAGGTTCCGTGTGTGGGTGACACCCTGCCACATTTATCTCTCTGTGCCTGGCTCACTTCACTCGATATACTGTCCCTGGGCTCATCCACGTTGCTGCAGACAACAGGATTCCACCTTTTTTGTGACTGAATAGAGCTCCACAGTATGTAGATAACAGCATTTTCTCTATCCGTATGTTTGTTGATGGACAGTTAAGTTGATTCCATATCTTGGCTATTGTGCTGTGATAACATGGGAGGGCTGATGTCTCCTGGACAGACGGATTTCATCTCTCTTGGGCACATGCCCAGTAGTGGGGTTGCTGGATCCCATGGTGGTTCTATTTTTAATTTTTTGAGGAATCTCCATGCTATTCCCACCGAGGCTGTGATAATTTGCATTCTTACCAGCAGCATATAGAGTCCCCTTTCTCCACACCCCTGCTTGTTGTCTTTCATCTTTTTGATGATAGCCATTCTAACTGGGGAGGGGGATGGCTTCACTGTGGTTCTGAGTTGCATCTGCCTAACAATGAGTGAGGTGGAAGATTCTGTCAAACTAAAAAGCTGATGTGCAGCAAAGGAAATAGTCAGAGAGTAAAGTGACCGCCTGCAGAATGGGAGAGGACATCTGCGCACGACGCACCTGACTAGCAGTCAACGTCCAGAACACCTAAATTATACTTTGGAGAGACATGGGGACCGGCCAGACACTGGAACATAACCAGGTGTGCACCTGTTCACACTGAAGGGAGAACTGGACAATTACTCCTCATGGTGACCCTAAGGACATGGACCCTGAAATATTGGGGATTTAATCGATATTTGTTGTGCGATGCAATCAACCACTCGTCGATGACATGAGGCTTAGTTTAACGAGAAAACTACACCATTGGTACCAAAATGCACCCTCAGACAACTGGGGCAGCTGAGGCAGACAGAGGCTGTCCAGATCCAACACCACCCACTCCACAAATCAGGCCGTCCCCTAACCGCCGCGTGTCTGAGCATCCATGACTGTGAACACGCCAAATCAATGCCCCAAGATCCACACACTCAATGGACAAGTGCTGGCACAAGTGACTTATAAACAACAAAGTGCAGTGAGAGTCTAGAGCAGACCCCCACATCAGTTTCACTGCCATGTTCACAGCTCCACTTCTGTGGGACAAGGAACTGGCTCAGACATTCAAATCACCACATTCTCCGTGGTGGTGGCAAGCACTGTGGTTAACCTCCCTGATTTTGTGGATGGATCGTGTATGCTAATGAGTAAAATGTAAAATACTGTCAAGACCAGAGACCGCCACAGTCATGTGTCCTTGGATGACACCAGATTTCCGGGGAAATCACTATTTCAAGGCTGAGGCTTCAATTAAATTATTCCATGTTGGACTCGGAAAATGTAGGGTCATGAGCAACCTTGCCGGGATGGATTCCCACTCGAAACTGAGCCCAGGGTAGAATCCAGTGGATTTCTAGGACCACACAGATATTCCGGGAGTAAAATCTGAGTCTAATACAATGGGCTGTCTTTAACACCTGAGGACACAGCTCTCCGCCCTGGGCAGACTTTAAGTGATGATAACTCGGCCCTTAGATTATTTTTTATTCTAGACTAGGCACAGGGTTTTCTCCTGTCCACAACACCAGGCTCCAGTCCCCAGGCATCTGCCCTGATTGTAGGTGTGAACTACTCACTCTGAACGGTTCTTGGTCGGCATCAACATAACATACATTTCTACTGCTCAAACAGCTCTCAAAAGATAGGTTTCAATTTATTTCACATTCAAGTATATTTGGATCTACTAGAAAAGCCACAATCATGATAAGTTCCTGAAACCATGAAATAGTTGTTTCTACATATATTTCAGAAGAATTATAGAAAACTGTATCAAAAACATTGAAGCAGAAGGTTGGAATTTCTTTCAAAAGAAATTTAATCTAAACAGCTGGTAGGATGAGAATTTATACATAACTGCCTTTTGAAATATTTACCTCATGATTTCAAAGAAGACAATTTGCATTTATTTATACTGAGCCATAGAGACTTATCTAAAGGACAAAATGGCGTGTGAATTATCAGCAGAGAATAATCTCTTGTCGAAACAGCAAAGCATCCACCAGTGAACACGTCTGCACTGAAGTTAGGTCTGTCCCATGTATGAAATGGCACAGCTCATGTGTAAACACTGCTCTGAGTCAGTATGAATGGAGCCCACATCAACCTTCCTATTTCAATACTTTCAATAAACAACTGCCATAGCTAAAACTGTCAAATACATTTCTTGTAATTCTCTGAATAATTTTCTAGCTTGTTTAGAATTCTATATTTGATTTCATATTAAAGGCACCAACTTTGCAAAATTACTGTTTAAAAAAGCTGATTAACTATCTTTGAATCTATTTATTAATTTATTCTTTCATTCAACAATATCTGTTAAGCAGCAAGAACTCTGCTAGGAACTATAGAGATGAGAAATTATTTGGGTTTTTTTGTTTTGTTTTATTTAAATGGCCAAAGCAGATTAAGGTGTTAGGACTTCAAACTTATCACACAAGTATGAATATTTAGAAATCCTACTGCAGGTTTGAGAGAGAAGCACAGTCATCCTCTGGCATCTGCAGGGGACAGGCCTCAGGAGCCCCCTGGACACCAAACTGACGGACGCTCAGGTCACCCTGTATATCTATATGTAGCCTATACAAGTGCTCCCCTACATTAAACCATTTCTAGATTACTTGTAGCTAATATGGTGTCAGTGCTACGTAAACAGTGTTACACTGTATTATTCAGGGAATAATGACAAGGAAAAAGTCTGCATGTGTTCAGGACAGACGCGCCCATTCATTTTTTTCCCAGACATTTCTGATCCATGGTTGGTTGACTCCACAGTTGCAAGAAACCACAGATAGGCAGGGCTCCCTGGATTTAAATCAAAGGTGTAAAAGTACAAATAAAAGTAATGAATTAAGTACCATTGCTCACATTTTTCTTTCTCTTTTCAGTTCCTTTAAAAATTAATTTTGAGAATAAAAATTGCTTTGGTTGCAAAGGTGGCCCCCATGGGAGCAAGTCAGCTTCAGTACATGAGATCCCAGTACCGTTCTGATGTGGCCACACAAGCACAAACAAGGAAGGGCAAGTTTCTTCCTCTTGACTGCCCAGGTATTAACTGGGAATGAGAAAGGAAACCTTGTAGACAGCACAACAAACAATACACTACAGAGTTAACATTAAAAATGGAAATACAGTGATAAAATTTTTTGCACATAATATAATAGGCCAAGTTGAAGATTCGAGATGATCTACTGACAAACTGAGTTGCCAAGAACATCGCACACTGAATCAACAATAAACTCAGTAGTGTGTGTACACAGGAACGCCGAGCACTAAATCAACAATAAAGACTCAATAGTGTGTGTACACAGGAAGAGTAGCGAACTAGGATAGGAAATAGGTTTCTTAAAAATTCTATTCACAATAAGAGCTAAAACTATACAGTGCTTTTCTCAGTATAAATTTAACGAAGGATATATTATACAAAATCTAAGTGGAGAAAATATTAAAACGTTATCTAGAACATGAAAGAAACCCTGAATATATGGGGACATATACTGCATTAGTATTATGGAAGACTAAATATTCTAAAGCTATCAGTTCCCCATTAATTAATCTATGTTTATTTAAATCAATATCTCAACAGTGCTTTTTAAAACACAGATTTATGGGTTGTAAGGCCAAAGTTCTGATTCCATAGGTGTCGGATAGAGACCAAGAATTTGATTTCCAATGAGTTCCCAGGTGGTGCTGACACTGCCACATCTGGGACCCCACTCTGGGAACCGCTGCGTTGGGGGCGCCCTGTTCTCTGGCCCAGAGAGGCAGGCAGGAGCTCTCCACGTAGCACAGCAGCTCACACTGAAACTGCAAACAACTGGAACATCCACCAACCTGAGGAGGATAAACCTGGCACAGCCCACCATTGCAGCAGCTACACAGCTGTTAAACACAGCAAGACACGCCCACGCAGATGAGCTTCCACCTACTTTGCAAACACTGGCACAACTCTGCACATTAAGGATGCATGAATGTGTCACCTGTGTACAAACAGGTGTGAGAATGATAAACACGAAACACACAGTAGAGATTGGTCGCAGGTAGAGATTAGTCACAGGTGGGAGGAGAGTGCTGGGATTGAGGAGACATAAAAGGGGCCGATTGCGTCCCTAACGCTCACGTCCTCAGCTCTGAAGCGCACTTGGCATGATGTTTAGATTTCATGGACGAGGAGTGATGCCCTGGAGAGATCTGTGTTGTTCTCTATTCTAAGTGTGTACTTGAAACAGTTTATAGTAAGCTAGAAAACAGTACTCAACACCCGCTGCTTAGGAATTAACTGCCTGTCAGAGCATTTTGTCCACATGAACCTCATGTGGGGACAGTTTCTCCACCACTGATTCTCCACCTTGGTGGACGGTTCAGTACCAAGGCCGCTGTGGCCCTGGGGCCCACAGGTCTAGCAAGTCCCTGCCATGGGGACTCACACTCACACAGAGAGAAGGACTCGCTGGTTCCAACAGAGGCTGTGACAGAGTGGGATGCACTGCAGGTTCCACTGGGGTGGGACGGGGCAAGGTAAGAGTCAGGGTCCAGTCACAAAGGTGAGCCTCCAGCTGGGATCTCAAGAAGAGAGAGGCAGATGTCTACCAGGTAACGAGCTGGTGGCAGCACCCACCTGCCAGCAGGAGAGACCCCCATGCAAAGCAGGGTCAGGGAGGGCATGCAGCCTGCCTGCAGCCTGGCTCTGTGTGGAGGCCAACAGAGGAGAAGATGGCAGGTGACCTACAGAGCCGATAAATCCGCCATGTACAGTCCCCAGGCCATAAAGTTTCCCCGATTACATGCGCTTTCTCTCTCTCATCCACATCCAACCAACTCATCACTAAATTCTGTAGCTCTGCCTTCACGCTGCATCCAGGAGAACCTCCCCACCCGCCTCTCTGACACCTGCCCCCCCCCCTCGCTGCTTCCACCCCTGGATTATGGCCAAGGCACCTGTCTGGTCCCTACCTTCACTCTGCCACGGTTGCTGAGCACCACAGAACACTAAAGGGATGCCGCCAGGGGAAAATCAGACAGCGCACATCCCTGCTCCAAGCCAGCACTGTGAGAACAAGACACAGCATCTCTACCAGGCAGGGGAAGCCCTGAGCCGTGGTCCGGCCACCTCCCACCTCACTTCCTCGCTCCAGCTGTTCTCTGGTTGCTTCACACACAACGGATCTCAGGGCCTTTGCACATGTGGCCCCCCCCATGTGCAGGGGATTCAGCCACCAGGAGACAGGCATGGCCTGGTACCCTCAGGTCACTCAGTCCCTGCTCAAATGCCACCTCCCTTCTAAGACAATCGCCACCACTCTCTTCCACACTTACCCTATTTCATATTTTCTCCACATGCATTACTATTTTGCATAACATCGTATCATTATTTGTCTACTCATTCTGGTTCTGTCCCACCAACTAGACCCTGTAGGGCACACAAACCACCTGCTGCATCTCTGTCAAACACAAAGCTGCCTGGCACACAAAGGTGACAAATATTTGTGGAATAAATGGAAAATGTATGAAAGAATGTTTATCATCTTCATATTTTTGCCAAGAAATAAAAGGTAAAAGTGGTTTAAATACAGGTGGCAGATGAAGGACTGAGAAGAGAAGGAAGAACAGGACAGTCTGCGGGAAGTTAGCACATCACGCTGTGCATGCTCCTCGAACACAGGAGGAGCTGTGAGAACCCGTCCTTCCCAGTTCCCTGTGACCTGGGTGCAGCCATTCAGTCCATAAAAATAGCATTTATTCCATCAGGATGGAAGTGCTGCAGTGATTAAGACATGGAGAGTTTTGAAGCACAGGGCTGTTGCATTTTTCAGCCACAGCAAACAGGCAAGCAGGTTTGTTGTTTGATCACATCAGCAGAGCGGACAGCAGGAGTCACTAGTAATTAAGGTGACTTTTCTGCAAAAACTGGGAGGTCATCCCAAAACGCTGGTCTATTTTCTAACCAGTGGATTTAAAATTTGCATAATAAAAGTCACACTCAAAGTGTTGTGGTTAATGCTACCAAGAGAACTATGAAAACCTCCAAAGCTATTACAGAATCTACAACAAAAAGGCAAAAGGACCAAAAAAGCCTAGAAATATTTATCCTTCTTCATTTATTTCTTTAATTTGGAAACAACAATCTAAAACAAAAATCAAATTTAGTATGTAAATAAATCATCTTGGTTAGTAATAACTTTACTTTTTATCACAATTAACACTAAAAAGTTATAAAAAACACAAAATCTCAGTGTTAGACACATTATGAGGAGCCCCCGGAAGCCCGACCCAGCCAGTCCCTTGTCTCGGCTGTGGGGGAGGCCATCTCCGGCCCTTGCCCATCTCCCACGAGGCTGAGAGTTAACCCGTCACTCTTAGCTGTTCCCTGAAGAACTGAGACTCCAGAGGAGGCTCCCAGAAGCATGAGGACACCAGCTCTGGTCATCCACTGGTTCCACCCTGAAGGCAGCATCCTGATGCTGAGCCAGCCAACTCCATCCCAGCCACACCCTGCAAAGCCACCTCCTACCAGACACTCAGCTGGGAGCGAGGAACCCCGAGCTTCCACGGCGCAGAAAATAAACCGGCCATGAAGTCAGAGACCCGGGTTCAGTCCAGAGTTGCTCTCACCCACTCCTCAGGGAACCCTAAACCCAAACAGAAGACTAACATGGGTCTTGTCTAACTCTTGGGCTTTTGGAGAAAACAAAATAAGAATGTCAACGTATTTTTTCATTAAACAACTTTATTTTTGTATAGGTTTACAGAAAAGTTGAACAGAAAGTACAGAGTTCATATAAAACCCTTTCCTCATCTCCCCCAATTCCTGTATTATTAACCTCTTCCGTTATCATGAATTATTTATTATAACTAATGAGCCGGTGTTGGCAGGTTGTCATTAACTACAGTTTACATTAGGGTTCACTCTGGTGTCACATGTTTCATGGGATTGGACACATGTAGTGATCTGTGTCCACCACTGCTGCATCACACAAAATGTTTCATGTCCCCGAAAACCCTCCTGCTGCACCTGTTCATCCCTCCCTCCCCTGACCCCTGGCGCCCTGCGAACTTTCACTGTCTCCATAGCATCGCCTTTTCCAAAATATCACGTGGTTGAGTCACAGCACATGGCCTTGTCAGACGGGCTCCTTCACTTAGTAACATGCATGTGAGATTCTCCCATGTCTTTGCACAGCTTGAGAGCGCATTTCTTCTTAGCATCTTTTATCTGGATGTAACAGCTGTGTATTCATTCATCTTTTAAAGGATACCTCGGTTGTTTCCAAGCTGTAATAAACATCGTGTGCAAGTTTTTGTGCATACAGAGGTTTTCAATTCATTTGGGTAAATACCAAGGAGAGCGGACGCTGGATCACAGGGTAAGAGCTATGCGTAGTTTTGTAAGAAACCACGGAACTGCCTTTCAGAGCGAATGCATGACTTTGCATTTCCACCATCGGTAGCGAGAGCCCCTGTTGCTTCATGACCTGTGCAGTGTGTGGTATCATCAGTGCCTGGACTTTGGCCTCGTGCACAGGCGAGCAGTGGCCCCTCTGTGTGGCTTTAACCTGCACGTCCCTGATGACAAGTGACGTGGACCATCTTTCATGTGTTTATTTGCCACCTGTGTATATTCTCGGGCAAGACAATCTATTAAGATTGTTTACACATTTCTTAAGTGTTTTTTTATCACTGAATTTTAAAAGTTCTTTGTATATTCTGTATACCAGTCCTTCATCAGATACATGTTTTTCAAATATTTCCTCCCAGCCTGTGCCTTGTCATTACATCCTTTAAAGGGTGTTTTCAGAGCAGAATTTTTTTTACTTCAATAAAGCCCAATTTATCAATTTTTCTTTCATGCATCATGCTTTTGGTTTTGTATCTAAAAAGTCGCCAAACCAAAGGTGACCTAGATTTTTCTCCTATACAATCTTCTTGGAGTTTATAGTTTCACACCTTACATTTAAGTCTCTGATCTGTTTTGAGTTAACGTCATGCAGGGTGCAAGGTCTGTTTCTAGATTCTCTTTTCACTTTTGTGTGGGGATGTCCACTTGTTCCAGCACCATTGTTGAAGAGACCATCCTTCCTTCTTCATCACTTTGCTCCTTTGCCCAAGGTCAGATGACTTGCGCGGGACTATTTCTGGACTCGACTCTGTTCTGTTGATCCATGTGTCGGTTCTCCTGCCAACACCATGCTGTCCTGATTACGCAACTTTGTGGCGCATCTGGTGGTTGACTATCAGTCCCGTGACTTGGTTCTTCTCCTGCAATGTTGCGCTGGCTACTTTGGTCCTTTCCTCTCCCTATAAACTTTAGGGTCAGTTTGTCGATAGCCACAAAGTAACTTTCTAGGATTGTGGTTGGGATCATGTCAAACCCCATATATCAAGTCGGGAAGAACCAGCATCTCAACAACTTTGGACCCGAGGACATGGATGGTCTCTCCCTCATTCAGACCCTTGGATTTCTTTCACCAGAGTCTTATAGTTATCCTCATACAGATCTTACACTGATTTGTTGGATTTCTACTTAAGTATTTCATTCTCAGGTGCTAATGTAAGTCATTCTGTGCTTTTAGTTTTGAATTCCACTCATTCATTGCCAGTGCAAAGCAATGCCTGTTAACCTTGCATTCTGCAGCCCTGCTGTGGAATGCAAAAGAACCTGTTGATTCTTTGGGATTTCCTACATAAGCAGTCATGCCATCTGAGGACAAATACAGTTCTATTACTACTTCCCGATGTGTATGCCTTTACTTCCTTGTGTCATCTTATTGCTGTCCTGGCTGGGACTTTCAGGACAATGCCGAGAGGCCTGGTGGGGGGACACACCTCCCTTGTCTCTGGGTCTATTGCTAAGCTTCAAGTTTCTTGCCGTTTGGTATGATGTTAGCTGTGGGGGGTTTGTAGATTGTCTTTGAGTTCGGGAAGTTCCCTTCTATTCCTGGTTCACTGAGAGTTGTTATCGTTAATGGGCATTGGATTTTTTTCAAGCACCTTTTACGCATCTATTGATATGATCGTGTGACTTTTCCTCTTTAGTCTGGTGACAAGTGATTGCATTAATCGCTTCTGAAGGCTGAGCCAGCCTCACATACCTGGGACACACCTCCGACTCGTTCGGTGTGACTGCCCTGCCCACTTCCTGCACCTCCACTCTCTCCCAGGCCAGGTGAACCTGACTTTCCTCTCGGGCACTTCAAACCCACCTGTGACTCCCAGGCACCTGTCTGGCAGCCCCATCTCTGTCTGTGATATGTCTAATGAAACGTGTGGCACCAGGAAGCGTCCCTACCTTCTGGGCTTCCTCGATATGCCAACCTGCGGGTCACCCCTCTGGTCACTCCTCTCTGGTTGTTCATTCAAGACCCATTTCAGTGACTCATGTTTGGCTCCAGCATCTGTGTGAGCTGGGAGCGTCTAGAACTGTCCACTAAGCTTTCAGATTAGTGGAAACAGAGGCATTTACAATAAAAATGCCCACGTGAGTATTTGATTCTGAGCATTTTTAAGAACTATAAATGAAAGCAATAGTGTTCTGAGAAAAAGAACAGAAAGCATAATACAGACAACTCAGGGAACCTCTTCCAGTGTCTCCTTCTAGCCATCTTCTTACTCGTGGTTCAGTCACCCACTATGTGAAGATGCCCCAGGCTATGACTGTGTTGCCTGGTCCACAGCGCAGAATCCATCATCCAGACTCCTGCGACCCTGTCCTGCCACCTCCTGCCATGTCACAGCCCTCTCCCGTCACCCCCTTACTTCCCACAACACCTGACGATGTCTCCAGCCGCCTCATCCCAAAGCCCAGCAATGCAGAACTCAGTTTACAGTCCAGACCCAACCTGGCGCACACTACAAGACTGCGGCAGCCCTGGTTCTGAGAGCTGCTGGGGATGGTCACAGCAGACCCCGTTGCCCAGTGCTGACTGGGGGACAGCCACGGTGTCACAGGACATTCCCTAATGTGGGCACCTGGGGAGCATGAGTGAGCAGGACCATGCCTCATCTGGGTTCTGGTAGATAGTTTATTCTTTACAAAAATGTTGAAGTAGCAAAGATGCTAATATGACTTGAGGGGACATAATCAGTTCAAACCCTGCTTGTCGCGAACATAAGACTTTGTCTGCAATTTGCATTAAAGCCCAGAGGCTGGAAGATGTTGATTTGCTGATTCATGCAATCAGACAATTCACGTGCTGGCAGGAGGAGGAAAATGACTCCAGGGTCTTGAGCAGAATCAAGCGGGTAATTCATTAAAATTTACAGCTGATGAGCAGATAAAAGACAGACAGAAGAATCACAATGGTTTGATTGGGTTTGCCATTAGCGTTCTTTCTTCCAGCTGGAAAGCGGAGACTATGTGTGAAGAGGGCAGGAGGCAGGAGGCGGGGGCAAGGCAGCTTCAGGACCTGCAGGAGGAGGCAGGTGGCACAGCCAGGTCCTGGTGATGGTGCCCTCTCTTCGAGATCTACTGCACACCCAGGATGGACAGCAGGGCGTGTGTCGTCTCTTCACAAAAAGTTTTTAACAGCACAAATCCTGGTTATTTCAAGGATTAAAACAGAGGATGAAAAATGATATTATGTGAGACAAAATTATTACCAAATTTCATTAACTTCTCTCTGGATTCATTAAAGTGAAAAGAATCATTTTAAACTGTCATTTTAGTATAACTGAGAAAACCATAGCATATGACAACACTGTGATATATTTTAGGTATAGTTTAATAGTAGTCAGATAGTTTTATAACATTTAAAATTTCATACTAGTATAAAATAATTATAAAATATATGAAGACCAATAATGCATATATTGGTTTCTTTTGAAGTCTCATTTAATTATTTAGGTAAAATAAAACATGCTAACATTTACCTGGGTTATTCAAGCAACAAACTTGTTTTATACACACGCATGCACACACATATGTAAATATACAAATATGTAAATATATACTATGTGAAACTGTTAAAACATGAGCTGTCCTATTCCAAAATATTCTCATTACATGTCAATTTAAAGTTTTCTGTGAAACAAAAAAACACTTAGCAAAATTTGGTGATTTTTTTTTTAAAAAATATTATAAATTGGAAATAAAATTTCCACATAGGCAAAGTGATTCTTTCAAGATGGCAGCATAACTTTTTACTTCTAGCAACAGGTGAAAAGTTTCAAAATTGCTTTTACATACAACTGCAAAAGCACAATGCCTAAAAAATTTGATAAATTGCACATTTAAAATTAAAATATTCGGTTGTTCAAAACAGTTTAGACACACTGTTAAGGTGAAAAGACAACCCAAAAACTGGGAAAATACATTTGCAGATGATATATTTGACAAAAGACTTGTATCCAGACTACATGAGGAAATCTCAAAACTAAATAGTAAAATACAAACAACCTGATTTTTTTAAATAGGAAAAATATTTGAACAGACCATGAAGTAAGCAAGTGAAAGGGGCTCAATATTGTCAGTTATTGGGGGAAATGCAGTAAAAACCTCAATAGATACACAACTCCCACCACTGGGAGAGCGAGGAGATCCCTGACTGGAGCCACGGGAAGAGCTGGCAGGGATGGCGAGCTGTCAGAACCTTCCTACACGCTGGCAGGAACCCAAATGGAGCAGTAACTTTGGAAAACAGTTGGGCAGCTTCCTATAAGTTAAACATACACTCGCTGTCCAACACAGCCATCCCTATCCCAGGAATGGAATGCCCGAGTGAGATGAAAACCTATTTTCACATAAAAACCTGCCCCTGGACATTTGTGGCAGCTCCACTTACACTTGCGGCAGCTGGAAGCAGCTCAGATGCGTTTCAGTAGCTGAGTCAACAGACACTGGAGCACTCAGACAGTGGACTGTTCCTGGCAATTTTTAAAATCAACTGTTAACACACACAGCAACATAGACGATCTCAGATACACAATGTCATCTGAAAGAAGCCGGCATCAAAAGATCCCACCCTGTGTAATTGCATTTATATCACATTCTGGAAAAAGCAAGCTACACAGACAGAAAGCAGATTGGTGATGCCTGAGGGTAGTGCCTGACAAAATACTGAGAACTGAAGAATAATACCGCAAACTAGTGAGACACAGCTAAGATAATACCTTAAAAGAGGTTTTTATTTCTTTACGATTCACATTAAGTTGAAATCATGGTATAAACAAAAAAACCAGCAAGCAAGCTTGGCATTCAACCTACACAACTAGAAAAAGAACCACAGAATGTAACAAAGAGAAGGAAATAAAATGGGAGTAGGAATTAAGAGAAACAAAACAGAAAAAAAGTACGCAATAGAGATAATCCAACCAAAAAAAAATTCATTGAAAAATTCTGACCAGAGTTACATGGGAAAAAGAAAAAGCATGCAAACCATATCTAAATTAAAAACTAAAAACAAAACACTAATAACCAATATCAATGAAAAGGGGATGTAACTAAAAGCAGCAAAGATTAAACAGATTGTAAGAAACACTGTGAACTCCAGCCAATAAATCTAAAGACTAAGATGATATAGAATAGTTGAAAAAAAATAAAATTTTCCTGAACTGTGTCAAGAAGAAACAGAAAACCTGGATATTCCTATAATCCTTACAGTTACTGAATCAGCAGTTTCAAGTCTTTGTACAGGGAAAGCACCAGGCCTGCATGGTTTTAACGGTAAGTTCTACCAAATACTTAAGGTAAAGGAATTCCAAATGTGTAGAAATTATTCCACAGTAATTAAAAAGTGCCTTTTTACAACGCACATGATGAGACTACATAAACTTAATGGTTGATCCTCACAAGAAAAACAGGAGAAGAAAAAGTACAGGCTGGTATTAATATTGTGCATGAAGATGGGTGGAAAAATCCCAAACAAAACAGAAGCAAACCAGATACGGATTGTGCTCAACATCACTAACTGTCGGGGAAACGGGAGTGTTGGCGACGATGTGGAGAGAAAGGAGAATTTCACACTGCTGGAGGGTTGTAAACCAGCACAGCCCCTGTGGAAAACAGCATGGCAAGTCCTTCAAAGTTAAAAATAGAACTAACCATATGATCCAGCTACCCCACCATGGGGTATTTATCCAAAGGAAATAAAATTAGTCCACTGAAGAGATAATGGGAAAAATGTTTGTAAATCATATATCTGATGAAGACTTGTACCTACTCTTACCACCCAATAATAGACAAATTACCTAGTTTAAAAACAGGCAAAGAATCTAAATAAATATTTCCCCAAAGAAGACACACAGAGAGCCAGCTAGGTTGTGGAAAGATGTCCGACATTATTAGCCATCGGAGAATTGCAAATCACAACCACAACGATACACCTCACTCCTTCCAGGATGGAAAGAACCTAAAAGTCAGGTGCTGACAAATACTAAGGAAGATGTGGGGAAATCAGAGCCTCACACATGGCTGGTGGAAATGCAAAATGGTGTAGCTGCTTGGAAACAGTTTGGAAGTTCCTTACAATATTAAACAGAGAACCATGTGCACCGACAACTGCACACCTAAGTGTATACCGAGAGGAATGAGAACACATGCTCACACAGAGTGGTACATGAATATTCACAGCAGAGTTATTCCTAATAGGCAAAAAGTGTACATGACCCAAACTTATCAACTGACAACTGGATAAATATATGCAAACTAGTGTCACTGAGCAATGAGAATGAAATACTTGCAACAACACGGATGAACCCTAACATCATCATACTAAGGGAAAGGAGGTGCACGCATTGCACGACATTGTTTGCAAGAAACGTCCAGAACAGCGTGGTCGCCAGTGTGGGAGGCGGGAGGATGTGGAGGGAGGACGGCTGGGGACACGAGTTTCTGTGGATGCACAAAAGGCCACTGTGATGTGTACTCTAAGTGTGTCAGTGGTACAGGATGAGCTACATGTGAATAAAGTTGTTGATAAAAGGTAACATATACTGCACAATCCCACTTACATGAAGTTAAAATATAAGCAAAACTAATCTGTGTTGTCTGAAGTCTGCACTGTGGTTTCCACACCGGGAGGGGTCTGAGTGAGACTCACAGAGTCTGGAGGTGTTTCCTCACTGCTCTGCCAGCTGAGCAGAAGACGTTCACCCCATGGAAATCCAGGGAGCTGTGACTCGTGATTGGCACACTCTTAAAGTAAATTGATTCATGCATGAACCACCCTGTTATTTTTATTCAGTTCCACTACCTAATAGAAAAATTACTGATTCCTCACTCCCATAAACATGCTTCCCTTTTAATTAATTTATTTCAACAGCAAAGCTGAAGAAATACTAGCATTCACGGTGTACCACAAAGTAAGCAAAGATATTGTAAGCAAATGAGAAAATTAGCAGAGCATTCAGTATAAAAAATACTACAGAAATAGATATTATTAAATGTCAAAATCATCTTTAAAATCATTTGCATCTGACACATTGAAAGATATTACTAATGTTTTAAAATCTTTCATCTACTAAATAATCCATCAAAATGTGTCTAAAACAACCCAGGTAAATATCGACAATTTAAATGTACTTTTTTAAAAAACTTACACATGTTGAAAGCACTTGTTTGTTTTTAAACGAATACAAGTGAAAAAAATGTAAAGATATTACGCAGCAAGGATACAGTGGGCAAAGAAAGCAAAAGAATTTGTTTTTTAAAAAGTCCGGCATGGAAATATATTAACTCTTCTTTTGCAAGGAACATATGTGAGAAAGTAGTGAATACACTAGCACAGTTTTCTAACCTTCTCAATTCATCACATCAAAATACACAGAGCAACAACGTAGCAAAACCCAAAACTTGTGAATGCTGTTTACAACACAATAGGGGGTACCCCAGGAGGTATCATACAAGGAAGTGGGAGCCCACCAGCACCCCTGGGACCTGCAAGGGAAGGAGGGACCCCAGGAACTGCCCACCCCAGACAGTGGCAGCAGCCTGGAAACAGCCCAGACACTAAGAAAATCACATAAAACAGGCCAGGTGTGGTTGCCATGCATGTAGTCCCAGCTACTTAGGAGGCTGAGGCAGGAGGGTCGCTTGAGCCCAGGGTTTGAGGCTGCAGTGACCTCTGATTGGGCAACAGAGTGAGACCCTGTCTCGAAAAAAAAAATTACATAAAACAGAAAATAAGAATGTAATAGAATTAGAAAAATTTAGAAATAAAGTGATAGAACTCAGGGAGAAAACTAGAAATGATAGCTCATTTCAGAAGTGAATAATAAAATAGAACAAAAATGAATATACATGACAACTGATGTATTAATATTATGAGAAATAGAAGGAAAAGAAGAAGGAACCTCAAAAACAAATGAGCCAACAGTTTTATATCCAGCAAATCTGGCCTACAAATGTAAAAAATACAGAAAAGCTGGTATCAACATGTAATAACGCAAGGAATGTTTGTCTCCATCAGCCTCTTTTGAAGAAACTGTTAGACAATAAACTTCAGGAAACATAATGACTAGAGAGGTGGTAACATGAGAACCAGTGATTATAAGTAAAGATGATTACTCAGAATTAACCCTAAATAACAGTAAGAAGTAGACGAATACAGTATTTGATGGATACATGTTCTAACAACACAAATATAGCACATACATCACTCAAAAACACAGGCAATGTGAGAGCAGGTGAAAAGCGTAGTTCGTATCCGAGTCACGGCACCAAAAGAAAAAAAAGAAAAGAAAAGAAAAATGTATTGAATGGTTTTCAGTGGTCACATTGGCAACAGTGTTCATTCTGTTGTTTTAAGACTGTTGAACATATACTGTGGGATAGAATAAATGTATAATCATGGACAATTCTAAATATTTATTCCCTGTGCTCTTGAAAACCAGGATTTAAAAAAGACACAAGTGTAACATAAAACAGCTGAAGTAAAAATCCCAAACTCCTGGATCTGAATCAGAAGTGTCAGCATGAAATCACGAAAGAGTCTTCAAAATCCCTGTGAATTCCGCACTCTGTCTCCCATGAAGCTTCTAGAAGCAATGGCTCAGCTGCAGTGATGCATGTCCTGAGTAACCAGACCGTATTGTTGAAAGGACATTTTCACAGATAAGCAGGGATCTCAGACACGATAACCGCAAGTCTGGGACAGAGGACAGGCAGCGCAGCAACTATCCAAGGCCACAGAGAGCTCAGGACTCGGACATCCCACAAAGCAGCCCCTGCTGTCCAGAGGAGCCAGCGTCTGCGCATCACGTGAACAGTAGTCGCAGTGCACCCAAACACATCACGTGTATTCAATCCATGAGTTTATAATAATACACTCAAAATGAATTAGTCATCTTTGAAGAGTGATAGAAACTAATTAATTTGGGGATAACTTTTAAATAAAGGCCAAAAATAAAGCCTTTATCTTGCCTTTCCTCTACGAACTGCTCCATTTTACAATGAAACAGATGCAGGGCTGTCTCTTTATAGAAGCGATTCCAATTTATAAATGATAAATAAAGGGTAAAACTAACACATGACCCAAGAAGGGTCCAGCCCCCAGTGAATTAATGGGGCCAGGCACTGACCAGCAATACTTTTGGAGCAAGGTGGCAGCCACAGTCGCCAGGGGCCCCTCATAATTCATCAGACCGCACTCTTTTAAGTGTTTGTCTTCTCTTTCATTTTGCCTATATCATTCTTTTGAAAATATGGTTTTGACAACTATTTAATATTTTTCATCAGTGACTCTCAAAGCTTTATTAATATGAAACCACACACATTGAAAACCACATAACCCAGGAGGAATAAGCTAGGATTAAGTTTGAGAATAGACTGCAAGTTGATGTCTAACTATGGTCACCACACTGCAGTTAGATCTCAGAATTTATTCACCTTATAACTGGGCCTTTTTGGCTGTGGACCAAACCTCCCCATCCAGCCCCAGCACCTGGAAATCGCTTGTTCTACTCTCTGCTTCCACAAGATTGACTTTTCAGATTCTGCGTAGAAGCGAGAACACGCAACATTGGTCTTTCTGTGCCTGGCTTATTTTACGTAGCGTTATATCCTCCAGGTTCACCCGTGTCATCTCAAATGACAGAATTTCCTTCTTTTTTTAAGGCTCAATATATATTTGCACATTTTCTTTATTCGCCTGTTGACAGACACTTGGGTTGATTCCATGTCTTGGCTATCGTGAGTAATCCTGCGATGCACATGGGGGCACACACACTGATTCCATTCCCTCTGGGTATGTGCTGAGAAGCAGGATGGCTGGATTATATGGTAGTTCTGTTTTTAATTTCTGAGGAACTTCCATACTGTTCTCATAGTGGCTGTGCTAGTTTACATTCCCACAGACAGAGCACAAGGGTTCCCTTCTCTCCACATCCTCCCAGCACTCGTTATCCTCTGCTTTTCAACAGGAGCCATCCCAGCAGGTGTGAGGGGGTAGCTCGCTCTGGTTAAGTATAAGTTTCTTTGATTTAACAAAATGACATGTAAACTCACTGCTGAGCATTTCCGAGCATCTGAGCTCTGTGACAAACCTCCCCTCACGGATGGACAAACAGCAGCACCTCAGCGTTTACAACGCTGTTTTTAATAACTACAGATAGGCTCTCGGTCCCGGGAAACCACAGCAGAGGGTCTCACAGTCCTCCTATAATTAGAGGTGTTTATTCCACCTGCTGCCAACTGCAAGCTGCACAAGACTCTTTCCCCCTCATTAAAGAAAGTTTTCACTGCTTTTCTTTTCAAGTCGAAAGTGATCCTTGTTTGCAATGAAAGATTAATTGCAGTCACAAAACAATATTGTAGGGAAACAACAACAGCAGAGGTGCAGGAAGAGCCCTTCCTTTCTCCGGCCTCTCTGGACGCCTGTCCCAGCTGGAGCCAAACACCCGGGTCTGTGAGTCATTCCTTTCACTCCAGGCTGATCAAACACTGTATGTTACAGACTGAGCGAAAATCCTAAAGACTGCAAGTCATAATTGTGCGGCCGCGATTCCCAACCTGCCTGTGCGCTAGGATTGGTTGAGGGGAGCGTTAAACCCATGCTGATGCCCAGACCGCACCCGGGTGAATCAGAATTTGTGCAAGTGGAAAATTTGAAATTCTAGATCTCACCACGAGGTTCCTAAATTCAGTGCGGATTAATGATAATTACGCTGAATGAGAAAAGGATTCTGACCCTTCTCATTTTTAAAAAATTAACATCTGAATAAAATATTAGCCATAAATAACGGCAAGCTTTACTAAGTGGGACAATTTTAGGGTGTCAGAAACTGCAGTTTGGGCGGGATCAAAGGGAAGGATGGGAGAGAGGTGGGAGGGGAGGAGACAGGAATGCGGTAGCGTCACTTAAGTTGTACTAAAAGCACATTTGGGACACATTCGGGAGTCTGCAGATATCTAATGCCCAATTTTCAGTATCGTCCACACTGCACTATCCACATCGGAGGAACTCACTTAACATTCGTTCAATATTACGTATAGTGAACGTGCATTTAGACACTGAATCTCCACATCGCTGCAGGCCGCATAGCCTGGTCCAGCAATCGGATAAAACCGGATCACACAGCCCTGGCTGCTGAAGCGGGGACGGTGGCAAACACACGGTAGAAAGGTTTCGAAAAGGAAACCTCGGAAAGTGGGCGCGGTGGCTCTGCCCGCAGGCCCCGCACCCGGAAAGCTGGGGCGGGCCGTGACCGCGCCACCGCGCTCCAGCCGGCGACGGAGGGGGATTCTGTCTCAGAAATATCTGTCCATATTTTTATATTACGTTCCGCAGCATTCCCGCTGAAAGTGAGGTCACGGTCTCGGTCAAAGCCGGTGTTTCGCACGTTCAATGAGCAGGATTAGTTATGTCAGACCCGCGGGAAGGGCAAGGACGAACCGGCGAGTAAACCCGCCTTGGTCCGGGAGCTGCCGGCGTCGCGGCTTCCTCAGAACCGTGGTCCGGGAGCCGAGGGCGTCGCGGCTTCCTCAGAACCAGCCGCGAAACCAGCTCCCGACACGCGGCTCTGGGAGCGGACGGGCTCTCACCTGGGCGGGAACCGCTCGGGTCTCACCTGGCAGAGCAGCGTCACCGGCCTCGTGGAGGAGACGCCCGCCGAGGTGTGGCGTGAGGGGCAGAGTCGCGGCCTGAGCCGGGGGCTCCAGCCCGGAATGCGCGGAGTCTGACCGCTGCGTGATCTGGCCGAGCAAGAGAACAGACAGCGCCACCTCCTGCCTCAGTGGCCTGAGACCGTCAGGGAAGGAGGTTCCACCACAGACGACCGTGTGCGCGCGCGTGCGCAGGCCCGGGCGAGCGCGTGCGCGTGCGCACTGAGAGTGCGCGGGAGAGGAGAGGCAGACCGTTCAGAAGCGGAGAAAGGAATAAAAAGAAACAGGGAGGATGAGCACGAGTCTGACGTGACGTTCGAGGAAAAGTATGAGAGACACTGAGCTCTGCCGCGCCCTCCTTAAGTAGCTGTGAACGTGTGTGTGCGTGTGAAAAGCCCCGTCTCCATAGCAACACAGCTCTGGTTGGCCTCGCTCCGAAGTCCGTCCGGGTCAAACGACAGAGTGATGGGGACAGAGATGCCATTCTGTCAGCCCACGAGTTACCTCCACCGAGGCGCCCACACGCCAGCAGTTGTTTGGGCAGCGAGCGCCTCTCCTTTCTCCAGCGCCTCCCTGAGGTGGCGGAGCCCGGTCACCGCACGCCCCGGCAGCGGGCCTTTCCGACAGCGTCCTCCGGGCCCGACGCTCCTTTCGGGACGGGCCCCAAACCCGCAGGACCCCGGAGCCCCTCCTTGCGACCGGCCAAGCCCAGGACACCCGCTGCCCAGCTGCGGCAGGCGCGGCCGTTCCCGCTGGCTGGCGTCGTTTCACTCGCACTCAAACCGCTCGCGCGCTGTTTCAGCCTCTGCAATCTTAGGTCTTGGGCAGAGCGACGCGTTAATGCTAACGTCGTTTCCGCAGTTATTTGTCGTAGTAGGGTTTCTTGGACACCACAGAGAACTGGATTCCCACGGCCTGATCCACGCTGGTCACAAAACGGCTTCCCGGGAATCGTGAAATGTCGCCATTGTATCCCTCCAGACCTCACCCAGCTTCTGACCACGACCTCAACGAGGACAGATTTTAAACTCTCCCAGGGAATTGAGGGACAATATCCTTATTTCCAGGAGACCCTTTTCCACATCTGCCCTGAACCTCTGCGGCTGTTTCGCGGCCGCAGCCTGGACACGCGCCACCTGCTGTGCAGGCCCCTTCAGTCACCTCGGAGAAACCACTCTGCCTCTGTCCGGGGACCTTCGCTGCCTCACAGGAATCGAACAAGACCTTCCCGCTCTCTGTCCAGGTGTGCTGGTACCTGAGTCAGAAGTCGGCAAATTTGCTCTGTAAGAGGCCCAACAGTAAATATTTCAGGCTTGGAAGGTCTCTTCCGAGACTGCTCAACTTGTTGTTGTCCCGAGAGAGCAGCCGCAAGCCACCAGCAAACCAGCAAGGACAATGTTTTCTGCTGAAACCTAATTTCATGCAAAAGCAGCTGCTAGATTCGCCCACAAGCCGGGCAGGGGCCACCAGGGTTGCAGACATATCTTCTGCCTGGCAAAGCTGCCTTTGTCTCGCTGGGCTTCTCAAGAGGCAAACAGTAAAACGGTAAGTTAATTAGCCGGATGGTAAAAGTGCCAAGGAGATAAAGCAAGCCGGAAGGCGGCTCTGGTGGGTTAGAAACAGCAGCGGGTGTCTGGATAGGAAGGGAAAGGCTCACAGAAAAGGTGTTTTCTGCGCCACCCATCACCCTGGAAACAACAGTGGGACCCGCCGGGGCACCCAGAGAAGGCCTCCCAGGACGGCTGTGCCAAGGCCTGGTGGGAGCCCTGCTGAGCATCTGAAGGTCATCCTGGGAATAAGAAGTGGCAGGGAAGAGTAGGGAGGGCCTGGGACCAGGTGACGCCAGGCAGGTCTCAGCAAGCCGCAGCCTTCGCTGTGGATGCCAAGGGAAGTCGTTGGGGAAGAGGCACCACCTGACCTGGCAGTTCCAGGAGACCACGAAGAAGCCGTGGGGGTGTCGCAACCCCCAGGATGGGGGGGCAGGCAAGGTGGTGTGGACGAGGTGATGAGGAAAGTCCGAGTGCACACGTGTGCAGGGGGAGGCTAGGGTGCCCCTGAGCGGACACGAAAGAAAAAGCAGCAGCAACACAGACACCAGGCACGAGCCATGAAACTGTGGGGTTCCCGAGATGGTGACAGCTGCTCTGTGTCCCCAGATGCACGGGTTGAAGTCCTGGGCCCACCCGTGTTTGGAGATGGGGCCTTTAAGAAGGTGACGAAGGTTAAGTGAGGTCACTGGGGGAGGCTGACCCAATAGGATGGGGCCCTTATTAGAAGACTGTACACTTAACGACATCTGATTTTTAGATTTTCACTAAAGTTCCTGGTTTGACAGATGATACATAATCGGCAATTTTTTTTATTTAAATTAGTGCTGTTGGATATATTTCTTCCTTCTTTCCCATCTTTTTTGGTGGGTGAATTGGATCTTTTCCTCATTTCAATATTATTCGGATATTTATTGTTTTGGAATCAAAACAACAAGGTATTAACCCTTTTTCATATATTTACAGTTCACATTTTTATTTCTCAGACTGACGTTTCAGTTTCGCCTTTATCGTTTTGTTACAAGAAATAAATTTTCACAGAATCATATCTATGAGTCTGTTCCTGTATTATTTCTGACTTTGATGCCATACTTTAAAAGCCTTTCTTTGCCAAAAAAATACATGAACATCTAGCGATCACATTTATTTTTTTTTTTTGAGACAAAGTCTCACTCTGTTGCCTGGGCTAGAGTGCCGTGGCATCAGCCTAGCTCACAGCAACCTCAAACTCTTGGGCTCAAGCGATCCTACTGCCTCAGCCTCCCAAGTAGCTGGGACTACAGGCATGTGCCACCATGCCTGGCTAATTTTTTCTATATATTTTTAGTTGTCCAATTAATTTCTTTCTATTTTTGGTAGAGACGGGGGTCTCGCTCTTGCTCGGG
>CAUYSK010022863.1:0-17487 GCA_963575035.1 Avahi laniger
ACACAAAGAGTGCAATGTGCACCACGCAATGGGATGGACATATTTGAAACCTGGACTGAGGGGGGGAGGGGGAGCAAGGGCAACACACGTAACCTAAACATCTGTACCCTCATATTATGCTGAAATAAAAAAAAAAAAAAAGGAAAAAAAAAAAAGGAAAAAAAAAAAAAGATAAAAGTGAGCGCGGAGTTATAATATTACATGACTTGTTCCAGGTTCCCACCGTGCAGTTAGTAGAACCACCGAGAGGAGGCTCCAAGTCCACTGCTGATTCTCTTACACCATGTCGTCTCTCCCCTTTCCCTAACTGTCCAGAGAAATTTCCAGTGTTGGCTTTCCACGCTGTGTGCATGTCCCACTGTTGAAAGCAAAATCCCTGCTCTTACAGAGCTTATATATTTTTAATGATATTGCATATGTAGACATTATGTACGTGTGTTATGGACATGCAGAGAGAGCTAAATAGCAATGACTTTCTGACAGATATATTCTAGATAGTACTTTATACTGTAAATAGTTTTGATCAAAAGTTTGATGGGGAAAAATATATAACTCTAGAAAAAATTAATTTTATTTTTGGAATTCACTTACCAATAATTTCCAAGGTTAGACTCAGCAAATTCAGATTTAGCCATTGTTAAGTAAAGTTTTGCTAGTATTCAAATTTTCTTACAACAAATGCAGATGTCAATTTAAGAAGAGAGAGATACATATATGCAGAGAGCAAAGCTGGATATTTGTGTATTAACCATTTATATGCAAAGATAATAGTTAAACTTTCCTTTGTTGTAAACTCTGAACAAATGTTCAGGAAAAAACACATAGCTCAACAAAAAATATTTCAGAAGGGGGAAAGGTACACTATAAGAACAAAGTCTTGTTCTCTGCTTGCATTTTGTGGCCACGTCACCCTGGCTTTGTGTCCTTATCAGCTGACATATATGATACTCAGTTCAGCTAGTACACACCCGTAGTCTCCCTGAAGTTCTGTGACTTATTAGTGGTCCTGTTTTACCTTAAAGCAGAGTCTGGGAGAGTGTTTGTCTTCCATTATTGCACATTTTTCTTCTTTCCACAGCTTTTGATTCTTGCGCTGAACTCTTACATGAGATGCACCATATAACGAGTAAAAAGGAGGAGAAGAAATTTTTTAAAAGGGTAATAGAAGTCATAGCAATTTTTTGCTTTCTCAGAAACAGGTTGCTCAGTGTCCAAAGGGAATATCAACTATACATACATTTCTTCACATTTTTCTTAAAAAAATGAATAAATAAATAAATGGGTAAGTGGTAATAATAATCTGTATAATGCAGTATACCAGTTCAAATGTTGTGTCTAGTCTTGACTCTTAATGAAGAAATTTGAACAATTGTCTAGAAGAATCACTTTTCAGTAGAAATTATTTCAACTTTAGCTATAAGTTTGTGAATTAAGTTAAAGTCCACAGTATGTTGCCAAAAGAAAATAATGATTCTTGGTCTCAGGAACAACGAAATGGGTCATTTAATGTCTGGGAGTTATACACAACCAATGGAGAGAATAAGCTTTCTTCACTAACAACCCCTTAGTCAAGCCAATTAATGACTTAACTTGAACACCTGAAGGGATACTGTGGGTTATTAACTAAAAAAAAGAAAGTCTTATAATTGGGTAAAAAAATCTTGCAGAGTAATTGCCTTTGGGAAAAAATGTTTTCTCAGTTTCCAGTAGAAATATGCGAAACATAAATTACACGGGAATGAAATATATGTTAAGAATCCTGTTATTTCACTTTAATTCCCTTGGGCCCCCATTATCATGCTAGAACTGAAAATTTACATTAAGAAAACAACATTACAGAAAAGAAGATGGAAAAAAAATTTTCCCCACTTATAGTATTTGAACATCTGGGCTACCATGAGGCATCAAAGGATAACTAAAAGCCTGTCAGGGGACTGCAAACTAGTACAACTTCTTCAGTATGGAGATTCCTCAAAGAACTAAAAGTAGACCTACCATTCGGTTCAGCAATCCCACTACTGGGTATTTACCCAAGGGAAAAGAAGACATTTTGTCAAAAAGACAGCTGCACCCAAATGTTTATTGCAGCAGCATTCACAATCTCAAAGATGTGGAATCAACCCAAGTGCGCATCGATTCATGAGTGGATTAATAAAACGTGGTATATGTACACTATGGAGTACTACTCAGTCATCAAAAAGATGAATTAATACTTTTTGCAACAATCTAGATGGAACTGGAGACCATCCTCTCAATGAAGTATTGCAAGAATGGAAAAACAAACACCCCATGTACTCACTATTAAATTGGAACTAACTGATGAGCACACAAGTGCAGGGAGGGAAGTAAAACTTCGTGGAAAGCAACCCGGGGGAGGAGGGGGGAGGGGGCAATAAACCAACCTAATGGGTACTATGAACACTATTTGGGCAATGGGCTCACCTACAGCCAGGACTCAAGTACCACAAAAACAGTCCATGTAACCTAAAACATTTGTACCCTCTTAATATTTTGAAATAAAAAAGCCTGTCCATATTGTGACTTACCTATTTATTTATTTATTCATTTTTTTAAAAAAAATGTGAAGAAATGCATGTATAGTTGAGATTCCCTTTGGACACTGAGCAACCTGTTTCTGAGCAAAGCAAAAAATTGCTATGACTTCTATTACCCTTTTAAAAAAATTCTTCTCCTCCTTTTTACTCAAGTTGTTTTATAGTGCATCTCATGTAAGAGTTCAGCACAAGAATCAAAAGCTGTGGAAAGAAGAAAAATGTGCAATAATGGAAGACAAACACTCTCCCAGACTCTGCTTTAAGGTAAAACAGGACCACTAATAAGTCACAGAACTGCAGGGAGACTATGAGTGTGTACTAGCTGAACTGAGTATCATACATGTCAGCTGATAAGGACACAAAGCCAGGGTGACGTGGCCACAAAATGCAAGCAGAGAATAAGTTTTAATAAGGAAGAACTGGCATTAAAGCATGTTCATTGCAATAAAAATCTCCCCAAAATGTTCAATTAATATTCATTGAAGATTCCTTGATGTGAAGCACTTATTAGGAGTTATGCCTGGGGTAATAAAAGAGCTGAATTGTTGAACATAAATAATATTTGGTCCTTGACATTGCAGATATCCAAGGAAGACATTCAAAGAGCTTGGTCCTAGCATACAGCAAGGATGGGTAGAACATGACTGTTTGAGACCCAGAAGGGAGACTGGTGGGAGAGATGTTCTGCAGGAAGAAACCGGTAAGATGAAGGCTATGTCCAAATACACAAGGCAAACACAGGTCTGAGTTAAAAATAACACTCAGATTCTGAGGTTTTAATAGCACACAGGATGACAACTCATAAAGACAATTTCCGATCAAATTTTATGGAACTTTATAGCCAAGACATAAAGCTGTCTCCGTGAAGAAAGCTTTACAACAAGGCTTCCATCAAGTGTTCGACAGAAACAGAACCATCTGACAAGTCTTTGATATTCAAACAAAAAAATGAAAACAGTGGTACAATATTCATTCAGTGCAAGGAAACACATAAAGCACAGGAGATAGCTCACTTCTGGACATGGTATTGGTGATATTCACCTCCCTGCCTGTAACAAACATAGTCACACTCTCCCTCCAGCTATAATAAAATATTGCCATCAAGCTAGAAAATCAGCTCCTTGGCTTCCAAAGCACATGGACTCGGTAGTTTCCCTATCAGAATCCTACAGCTTTATGAAGCCACGTACTGACGGAATGGCAATGTGGAAAGAAAATAAAAACAAAAGGAAAACAGATAAACAGCTGTTTCTCCCTGCGCTAACACATCATTGCAAATATCTAGCAGTAGAGGTTCTTACGTGGTGGAAACTCTTTTTGTTCTCTATATACTGAATGACAACATGAATAGTTTTGTTCTGTTTTGGTTGCTATTTTCCAAACTTTATTACCAGAAAAATCATTCCCTATGTGTATGTTGCCCATAATATCCTCCCTTCCAGGAAGAAACGTTAATTTAACTGTTCATTTAATTTTCTTTAATACTTTAAAACATCATGTGGATGCTTTGACTTGTCAAAACTGGGCTATCAATTTTTGGGAGAACCCATAAAAATGACAACATCAGTATTTTATACAATATATTTCATGAAGACAGGCACCACTAACTTTTCCAAGACAATGTATAGCTATGCTGGCCATAATTTGCAATCCTCACGTCTGTTTTTTAATATTCTGTTAATTTATCCTAGATAGAAGAAATATTTTTCTCATTTCAAGTGAGCACAATCATGCATAAATTATGACAAATAACATTCAAAATAAAAGATATTTCTGGTTAAAAAAAGAAAGAGGAAAAAAGAAATACCTATTTGAGAACACAAAACTATGCAGAAAATTAGAACCAAAGAAATAATTTTATTGTGTGAAGAAAGAAAAACAATCCTATAACTTGATTAAGTATGGCAAGCCTCATGCACATTCAAATCAATTTTTCTATAACATTCACACACATTCATCTGTAAAATTTTTCCATATTATGTTTTCATGAGAGCCAGAAAACACATTTCTCATCTGCCAAACCAAAATAAATTATTTCCAGCAACTTGGATACTGACCAAAGTACATGATGGCAGATGTCATTTAAAATAATAGAATCTTGGAACTGCTTATTTTTATAATTGGGACCAATGAGGTCCAGAGATATCTAGTGCCTTGTCCTAAATTATCTATTTATTGATTAGACCAGGATTGGATTTTGTTTCACACATAATCCACACTGTTCCTCATACAACTGAACTGGTTGGAATCTGAGGCTCTGTCTAATCTGGTGAATTAGGGAGAAAAAACAGATCCCTGTCATTATCTTAATGGGGGCAAGCAAAGATGATTCAAAAGCTGTCAAAAAAGAAATGAAAATTATCTCAAAAAAATGTCACAGACTCAACAGCCTAAGAAATATACAGTATACATTTATGTTATTTGAAATCCACAAAAAAAATTTAATCTGTTCTTTTTCATTGTGTGTACCAGATTAAATATTTTGCTGCATAAAAATCCACGTGGTCCACTACAGTCTGGAATAATCAAAACCCTTCTGCCAGATTGTCTAATGTCAGTTTGTTTCCTGTACTGCTTCTTCTAAGTCTTGTTCCTCATGGTCTGGCACTGGTCCAGAAGCACTCACTCCATCAGTCATCTTCTGTTCATTCCTCTGGTGTGGTGTCCATTAGCTCTTGAACTTCTCCAAGATCCATATCTTGAAAGCCTTCACCCTCCACATTTTTTCCCATATCCACAATCCCTATTGTGATTTCCTTGATTTGCTCTGTCATAAATACTATAAAGTCATGCCCAACATCTGGACACAGTGTCCTCCACCCAGTCTTCTTTACCCACACAAAAGCTGCATTTGCAATATGAAGATAAAAGATATTTCACAAAAAATGCAAAGTTTTTGTTTTGTTTCTGCTGTGGTATCTGCAGCTACAGCTTCACAAATTTTTTTCTTTTTTCTTTCTTTTTTTTTCACACTAGTCCTAATGCTGTATTCACTTATTTTTGAAATGGTGGGCAATCAAAGCTGCAGACTTCAATCTATGGTATATATCAAGCAATTCAACTTTTTCTTATAATGTCATGAATTTTCTCTATTTCTTGGAAGCACTTCCAGCATCACCAGTGGTATGTCGTATGGGTCCCTTGGTGTTATTCAAGGTTTATGGTATTGCACTAAACATGATGACAAATACTGGAAAATTGTAAAAGATCACTTTTTACTTCGATATGCAGTTTACTGGAGAGACAAATTGCTCACATGGAGATGATTAGCCTCACATGGCTTTTAAGAGGATACTCACCACAATAGCAACAGTAGATAGCTATGGAATTATCACAGTAGTACAGTATGAACTACAGTTAACTTTATGCATATTTACATTCATTTACATTTCTCTCAATTGTATGTGCACAAGCTTCGATAAATTTTAACTTTTTAATAATAGATTTGTGTATATTTTATGGTAGTAAATGATAAAATAGAGCAGTATGTACATAAATTTTATGCATTTATGACATGCCTAAATTTTTCTTAATTTTTTAGATATTTCTAGGCTACACAGTTTGTGTGGTAGTTTTTCCAAATTGTTGTAACTCTCCAAAAAATTTTCCAATATATTTATTGAAAAAAAAATTGGGTATAAGTGGATCCACGGAGTTCAAAACCCATGTTGTACAAGATTGAACTATAATTGAATTCGGCCAACAATCTGAATGGGTTTGGTAAAGGATTGTTTCCATCCTCCAGAGAAGAGCCCAGCCTACCTGACATCTTGATTTCTACTTTGAGAGACCCTGACGGAGTAGCATATCTGGTCAAGCCTGCTTGGACTTCTGATCTACAGAACCATGGTATAATCGATGGTGTTAGGTCTCTAAGTTTGTGGTGATTTGTTACACAGCAACAGAAAGCTAATATATAAGGCAATTTATGTAACTTTCAGAGTTTCTGAAAAACAGATAATAATACAAACCATAAACGGTTGTAAGGAAGAGTAATGAGATTATGTATACAATGTGTCTAGTACAGTATTTAGCATACGGTAAGAATTTAATATGAAATTACTCTACTTTTAAAACTTTATTTAGTGAAACTTCAGAGATTTCTGACACATTTTATAAGTCAACTTTTCTGAAATCCTCTGCAAAATTGTTAGCATGTTACTTCTACCTAGGTCTCCCTGTGCCTTGAACAGATTCACAGGTTTGTATAAGTTAAAATTAAGTCTCATATGAAATACCATAAAAATAATCACATGACTCCACAAAGCACACAGAAAAATCAGTCTAGTTAATCTGTGTTTGCATCCCATATATGCTACACTTCATTTGAGCATAAAAAACCAAAAACTAAAAAAAAAAAAAAAAAGGAATACTAATCCCAATTAGACAGCCTTAAAAAGGACTAAGATCCTAGTAAGTAAACAAAAGTCAGAAGTGCTCTAGACCTGCAGTCTCCAACCCCCACGCTGTGGACGGCACCTGGCCGCGGCCCCCCAGGAACTGGGTGGCAGAGCAGGCCAGTAGCAGGCAAGCAAGCAAAGCCCCACCTGAACCCACAGCCATTCCCCGTCGCTCACATGACTGCCTAGCCTCAGCCCCCATCAGATCAGTGGTGGCATCAGACCCTCATAGGAGCACAAACCCCACTGTAAATTGCACAAGTGAGGGAGCCAGGCTGCCCGCTCCCCATGAGAATCCAACACCTGATGATCTGAGGTGGAGCCAATGTGGTAAACGCCCTTCCCTCCACCCCCTGTGCCATCCGTGGAAAAACTGTCTTCCACGAAACCACTGCCTGGTGTCAAAAAGGTTGAAGACTGCTGTTCTAGGCTGTGGTTAGCTATTTCAATAAAGATCAACTGAAGAAGTACATGAAACTTCTGCAAATCTACGATTCTAATGCAACTATAGCTGAACTTTCTATATTTCACAACCCAGACAGGAAAGACCAAATGTTTTGTCAATGTTCAATTAGCTTACACTGTCTAGTTCATCCAAATAATTCACAGTTTTGAAAGTACAAATGTGGATTGAAAGAAAAGGGTAGACCATTAATTATGCTGGAATATTAGGAATGGGATAAAAGAACTAGAATGCTTGTTTTTGGAGGGAATAAACCATATAATGAAATTTAAAAGGTAGCAAAATCTATGCTACTGCCGTCAGAATGAATAAACCAGTTTTATATGTATGAGATAAATGCACAGAAGTTAGGCAAAGGTGACAAACTGCAGAATGTGAATCAAAATATACTGCAAGATGGTAATAAACACATTATCTCATGTGTGTTGCAAGAGGTGGACATGTATGTAATAGTGGAGAGCTCTGAGGATAGTGGGGCAATGAGGTTACTGTTCTAGTGCTATGGTTCCCAACCTCCAGATTGTGGACCGGTACTTGTCTGTCACCTGTTAGGAACTGGGCTGCATAGCAGGAGATGAGCAGCAAGTGAGTGAGCAAGCAAAGCTTCATCTGTATGTACAGCCGCTCCCCATTGCTGGCATCGCCATCTAAGCTCCGCCTCCTGTCAGATCAGCGGCACCATTAGTTGCAGGAAAACAAGCTCAGGGCTTGCACTGACTCTTCATTATGGTGAGTTGTATAATTATTTCATTATATACTACTATGTAATAATAATAGAATAAAGTGCACAATAAATGTAATATACTTAAATCATCCCAAAACCACCATGGAAAAATTGTCTTCCATGAAACTGGTCCCTGATGCCAAAATGGTTGAGGACCACTGTTGTAGAGGGTAAGAAGGAGCCTCATAAACTTTAGTAAGCAGAGTTATGATCAAAGTAGATAGTATAGAAATGAGACATTACACCAAAGGCATAATTGAGGTATTTGATGTGGGTGACCTTAATTCCCATAGTAACGTGCTGGGGAACTGCAAAAGATATAAAATAAGTCAAGAAAAATCATATCCTTGATCATATAAAATTACTATTTAAGGAGAGACCATGTGGATACGTATAAAGCAGAATGTTCCCTCTGTTGTACACAATGAAACGATGAATCATTGCCTGCTTTTTCTGCTTCAATGCCAAACTATTGGTCCTGATACAGAAAAGAGGGTTTCTATTGGATTTTTATTTGAGTGAAAAATACATAAAGAGGAGAATTTTATTATAGTCTATTCCAAATTAATTCATTCAGCAAATATCTGTTACCCACTACTTCTAACTGCTATGTTAAGAAGCAAAGATACACCATGAACAAGGTCAATGTCATGCCTGCTCTCATGGAGCTCACAGTCTAGTAGGAAGACAGACAAGCCCATAGCAACTACATAAAAGTGGGAAGTATTAGAGGAGGGTGCTATGCAAACATGAAAGAGAGGTGTCTGGCTAAAAGAAGACTTTCTGGAGGAAATGACATTGAAATCGGGACCTACAGGGAAAGGAGACATTCACGGAGAGAGGAGTCTGGAATGTTCCCAGCCCTGGGACAGCACATATAAGGCCAAAAGATAAGAAACTTTGTTGCAGTTTCAAGAAATTGAAAGACATTCCCTATAGCTAGAGACTATTATCAACATACATAATTGTCTATAAACTGGTATATTTTTCTTTATTATCACTACCTTATGTATTTAAAGTCTACAGTTCTATCTCAATATTGTAAATATTTTTCAATGTAGAATCCTTGCTACACTCAAATGTTTGAAATCCCCTATTTTTAGCAAAATGGACATGGTTGTGTTTTCACTTTTGTCATACGTACCCTCAAGAGATTGTAGCATGTAAATTTGAAAGTCACTGAGACTACAAAACAACAAACACAGATCAACGCAATAAAATAATATTTTGTTGCAAGGCATTTGAAAAGTAAGAAGACTATCTAGTTAGAAATGACATTGAAACTACTAGATTAAAAGAAAAAAGAAAAAAATTCCGTACCCCAAGTCTATGCTTTCTAACCCTCGGTTATGCACTGAAATAAGAAGAATGCTGAATTAAGATATTTACCTCCTTGCCATGAAGGGATAAAAATGACAGATATTAAGAGATAAAATTTACCTCTTATTTCTGAACATTGCAGATAGTGTAATGATGAAATGACAAGATTTGAGAATGCTCAAACTGCTAGATTTTCTCATAGACACAGACAAATCCTTCACTCATAACACATGGGCTGGAATTTGCTGCAATATTTCTTTAACCAAAACCAATAATTACTATGAATTCTATAACAGTACTTAAACTATGTCTTTTTCATACTATTATTTGCTTGCTAGTAATAATTATTGAAATATAAAAGCAAATGAATAAATATAGCTGTTAACCATTATATGTATAAAAATAAATTATTTGCATTTTACCAAACAGGAAATTAGAACTCGCCATGTGTATATGTGCTAGATTATTTGCAAAGATGACCACAACAATCCCTTCCCCCCACGTGCCCTTTTGCAATGTGACTTTGCCAGTTTTCTCATCAAGAAGAGGAGTCTAGAGAATCGCTTTTTTTAAAAAGTACAGTTACATGATCAAGAAAAGTACCCTTTAATAGGTAACCAAAGCATTGAGAAATATTCCTCTTACTACACATATGGCTCAGTTTCATCTTTATTCTCATTTCTCCTTACACAATGCTAAATAGATTTAAGTTGGAAATAATCAGTTCTTATAAAAACAAACTGATAGAGAAATATTAGCAAGTCAAATCTCTATGAATTTTAATTCATTTTAAATAGTTTTGCCATTTTTTGTATGATTGTTTTATTAAAAATTTTTCATGCCAAAAAAAAAAAAAGGTGGAGTCTATTTCCTGTCCCCTGGAATCTACACAGGTATCGCCCCTATTACCAGCTATGTCAAACGGAATATGGCATATCGAATAATGCGTGACTTCCAAGCCAAGACTAAGACTTCAAAGACCTTGCTCCTCTGTTCGTTCCATCTTTGAGTATTTCTACTGTCATATAAGAAATCCAGCTAGACTACTGAATGAAGAAACTACATGGTAAAGGAAGCTTGGACCACAGCCATCCCCAAGGCCCCAGACATGAGTGAGAAAATATTGAATGAGCGCAAACAAGACCAGCAAAAAAAAAACACTCAGTCAATTAATAAAATCATAAGAAATAATAAAGTGTTATGGTTTTAAGACACTAAGTTTTGGATGGTTTGTCACACAGCAACAGATAACTGATTCACTCTAAAAATTTTAAATCAGAAGATTTAGAAAATATGAGTTAGTAATCTCTTGTCAAGAAATCCTTCAGTTTATGATATGAAATCATCTAACATTCTATAGCATTTTGTAGTACTTTCCACAGCCTAATTTGCCACCTAGGGATAACTTTATGAATTAGAGAATATTGTTATTGAGACTTGTAGAAGAGGGAACAAAAGCTGATTAGTTTATCTAGCTAGCAAGTATACACACAACACTGTGAAACTTCCCATTAATTTTTGAGCTTCTTTAGGTGTTATATTACTCATGTTTGTATTGCTAGTATACACATGATGACTAGCACACAGAACTACTTTCTGTGATCTGAACTCTGCATTTACATACATGAAAGGAACACTGCAGATATCACAAGTTTATCTGAATAAAAGCCATTTTAAACTGGGGTAATAAGGTATCATCTTAAGTAAGAGAAATAAAATAATTTCTAGGTCATATGAGGAAAAATGAATCTCTGTTTCTATAAATCTGTTGTGAAAAGCAAAATGTATTGGCTAAACTTACAATCAATAAAATTCCATTAGGAAAATATACTAAAACTCTAGTGATCTACTTGAATTAAGAGAATTAATGGAATCATTAATTATGGCTAGTTTAAGAGGCTTCTTCAAATTGTGCTATTGATTTTGGTTAATTTGGATACAATTAGAGACCTCAAATTGCTGCATTTATTTTCATTAATTTTTAAAAAAATCCCAATTCCATAGTTAAGACATAAACATCTCAATTCCTTAATGCCAAATGCAGCTTTCTACAATTCACAGAGCCTATTTCATTCCACCATGGATCATGATACTCTCATAAACCAAAGATTGCTTTTGGTCTCTGTGATATCCAGTAAGTCAAATTTACTTTATTTTGCAATGCATTATATATTCCATTTATAATGCAATAATTATTTTGCATTAATTTCCATAGAATTATGAAATTGGGAATTTTCTGAAACTACTATTTTAAATTCTAATTCATATATATTTTAAAATCTATATTAATTTATTTACTTTTATATCTAGTTGATGGAAGTCCTTAGAAAGTAACTTTACAAGGCTTAGAATAAGTAGGACATGATTTTATAAAATCTATTTTGGAGCAAAAACTCTTTCAAATTTAAATATTTATATAATTAACAATAGGTTTTTCTTCAAGATAGCTGATTAGAGATATCAGTCATCAGTTCTCCTTAGAAAAAAGAATCAAGGTTACAGGTAAATAAGCAATGGCCCAAGTGGAATACTGAGGGAACAAATGTCAAAATCTACCAGAGAACTCACAGAAAGAAACTCAGGTATAAATTAAGAGGGAAAGAAGAGTTTGGCAGTGATTGATCCCTGAAAAACTTGGAGTCCTCTGGAAAGGATGGGTCGGGGCGTTTCTTTTTGCTGTCCTCACCTCTGCAGCAGACTGCTGGTTCCAAAACTGTCAGACAGCCTCTCCACCCTCACGAGCCCAAGCTCAGTTGTGGACAGGGATTTGGGAACTTCTTAAGGGAAGAGCACTGGGCTGCTAGCCTGTGCATGGTCACTTGTGCTACCCCTAGACGGAGCTGAGGCGGCAGGTGCCATACTGCCTGTGCACCCACTGTGGGCCTCTGTCCTGCCCAAGGAGTCTCAGCCCCTCTGTCTCCACATCGCTGGATCCACTGAAAACATTCCGAAGGGCTCACCTGGTCTGCAGCAGCCACAAGGTTCTGGTAGATGCCAGTGAAACCGCAGAATTCTCAGAGTTCTAATACCCAGAGCAGGTTGTCCCTAAGGGAAAGAGTGCAGTGTCAAAGTGAACCCTGGGACAAAGGAAACCAGAGCATATGCCCTCCTCTGCATGGGAGCTCCACTCTTATAAGCCAAAGCTGTTTGCAGTCCTCCAAGCAGAGACACAGGTGTGGAACTGGGTCTTGTAGAGGAAAAGAGAGGGTCCACTCCAGAGGCCAAGTGGTACCAGAGCTTGGGAATGGACATGGAGATAGGGACTTCTCCACTCACTGCCCACTGCTGTAGACGCAGTCATGACTGATCCTGTGGGGAGCTGGCATGGGTGCGCTGGGGGATGGTCATTTGGGGAAGATGCACCCCTGCTGAGAGTGTGCTCACCATGCCCAGGCTTGCATGCAGAGTGGGGCTCACACCCCTCCCTTGAAGGACTGGCAGCGTTTCCATACCTATCTTGCCCAGGGAATTTCAGGCCTTGTGTCTCCACCTCACTGGATCCCCGGCAAAAATTCCCCAGCACCCACTCAGACTGCAGCAGTCACGTCACAGGGTGCTGGCAAGTCCCAAGGAAAGTACAGGACTCCTGGAGTTCTAACGCTCAAGGCAGGCTGCCACTGGGAGAGACGAAAAGTGCAGTATGCTGGGGTGCCCCTTGGGACAAAGGAGACTAGAGCACGCATGCTCCTTCCTTTGAGAATCCCATGCTAGTAAGCGGAGGGTGTCTGCTCTACTCCTAGTGGAGCTGCAGGTGCAACGCTTGATCTGTAGGGGAGAATATCAGTTCTGCCCCAGGCATCACTCATCACGAGTGCATGGGACTTCTCCCCAGCGTCCACTGCAGATGCAGCTGTTCCTGTGGGGGCTTGGCATCAGTGCACTGAGGATGGTCATTCCAGGGCACTTAGGAGTAGCTGCATCCTCACTGAAAGCATGTCCCCCAGAAGGCAGGGCCTATGCTCCTCTCTTTCAGGAGTGGCAGCTTCCTGCACTGGAGTATAGGCAGGCCACAAAGCTGGCAGTTTCAGGCTGAGGAAAGAAGTCTGTCTGAACTGAAAGTCACGAACTCTAGGGCACTGGTGAGGTAGAGAGGCAGATCCTATCTGCCTATCCATCATGGAGCTGGTGCAGGGTAGGTCAGAGAATTTCTTTATGGCCAGCTCCAAGACAGAAAGGGGAGAAGATTAGAGCATATTTTTACTTTCTATGTTCCGCCTTGGAAAGCAAAGGGAGCAAGTGAAAGGAGGGCAGGAGAAGGTGCGAGAGAGATTGATTCTCTTTTCTGAGTCCTGCTTCTGAGGTCTAATGTGCCCAACATTAGACCTTTATTACTCGGAAGCTGTTTGGAAGCTGCTTGAGAAACCAAGAATGCTTTAACGAAAGATGTGCTTACTTAGGAAACAATAAGGGCTATAGAAGTTATGAGCCAGGAACCATGGACAAAAACTAAAGAATACATATCATAATATCACAAGTATTCAAACACAGGGTGGACAGATGGGGGTTCTTCATAGGATGAGCCACTGTTCTCTGAGATTCCAGTTAGATTTGCTTTGCTCAAATTCTTTAATCTTAAGTTGTGCCATAGAAAAATCACATCATCATCTCAACTGATGATAATAATTGCTATTGCTTATGGAGTGCCCACCATAATATATTCCAAGTGCCACACAAAACACATTAAAGGCTGTAGCTCACGTGTCATTTATAGAATGCCAGTGAGGCATATATGATTATCATCTCATTTTTACATATGCTAAAAAATGGTGAAACTGAAAGCACAAGCAGATCACTCGAGGTTGTCACACAGCACTGCTACGTAGCGAAGTAAACACAAAACCAACAATGCTCTAACAGGGCATGTGACGACATAAATCAGCATCCATTCTTTTTTGAGAAAAGTAGTAAGTTTTTTTTTTTTTTTTTGAGACAGAGTCTCACTCTGTTGCCCTGGCTAGAGTGAGTGCCGTGGCATCAGCCTAGCTCACAGCAACCTCAAATTCCTGAGCTCAAGTGATCCTTCTGCCTCAGCCGCCCGAGTAGCTGGGACTACAGGCATGCGCCACCATGCCCGGCTAATTTTTCTATATATTTTTAGTTGTCCAATTACTTTCTTTCTATTTTGGTAGAGACGGGGTCTCGCTCTTGCTTAGGCTGGTCTCGAACTCCTGAGCTCAAATGATCCACCCGCCTCGGTCTCCCAGGGTGCTAGGATTACAGGCGTGAGCCACCGCGCCCGGCCAGTAGTAAGTTCTTAATGAAAGGAATAGAATGATAGCTCTTAATATAATCAAATCTTCCTTAAATTAATAACAACTTCAAATCTACTAGTAAATCACTATACGTATCCCCATTATATTCAGGAATAAGAATAAGATACCCGAGTTTCCATTCTTTGGCAAGTAAGACAGAAAAATAAGAAACTGTACTTACAACTATTCAAAAGGAGAAAACAAAATGAACATTACTTACTTGTGGATTCTCCAATTATAAATTAACAAAGCTAAGCAAATTATTAATACAAGAGAGGACACGAGAATTAAAATACCAAGTTCTGTGAGAGGATGTGGAACAAAATAAATAATAAATAAAAATATAATAATCAGTAACTTTCATATTGACCATTCCATATCTAAGCATATGTTGGGGAAATTGTCTAATTCACATTAGCAACACGATTATATGATACTTAGGGATGAATATGATAGGAATGTACTGGAAAGAAATCAATAAAACTAGATTGAAAAGAAAAAGTACAGTTAAATAATTTGAGAAGCATACTTCATTTGTTGATGAAAACACTATATAACAGAGATAACATTTTCTTGCAAATTATTTCATAAGAAAAACAATTGGAAGTGAAATTGACATATAACAATTGACATAGGAAGCAATGTTAACACCAGGACCTTCAAGTTCATCTGGAAATAAAACCACTGATGAAATTAATTTTTAAACAGAAAAGGAATAAAGAGGAACTGTGTTTAGCAGATGGTAAAATTTACCACAAAATAAAAATAACTTCGGCCTATCAATCAATACTGAAGTATTGTACATTACTCAGTGAAGTACTATAGCTCTGAATCTTGAAGCAGCAGGTAAGGAAAGAGCTATTACTTAAGAAAGATTCTGTGAAGCATTCAGTTAGCTCTTTAGGAGATCTATCTTCTCATCTCACATCATTTGACAAATAAATCCCAGCTTCTTTTTAAAAAAAAGACATCTAGAAAAAAATGTAAGTAAATATTTATCTGATTTCTGATCAGACTTTAATATTTTTGAAAAGTCAACAAAGAAAGATTGATGGATTTGACAAAATAAAAATTATGAAGTTCTGTAAGTTAATGTATAATAAACAAAATGATAAGATGAATAGACTAAAGAAGAGTGAATACACATGTTAGAATGTACTGGTTCCTTAATATATTAAGGGATTATAAAATTTGGTAAGGAAAACGAAATTCTCTCTAAATATAAAGAAGTGGAATAGGTAATTTCAAGGAATGAAAATACAAATAGCAAATGAACACTTTAAATAATTCAATTTATGCAGTAATTAAGAGAGATGAAATTTCTCACTTTACAAAAAAAATTTGCAACTTTGCATTTTATTATTTTTTTCTGTAAAGGTACTATATTCCCACGGTTGAGAAACAAAACAATATGAAAAGTCATTCAGGTAGAAGCCGTGCTCCAATTCCTGCTCTATTAACCATATTTTTCCTCCATCCTCATCTCTTTAGGCAACAATTTCTATTAGTTCTTGTGCATCCTTGAAAGTTTCTTTATGAAATGCAAGCAAATTTAGAAATATATACTTACATTGCTTCACTTTTTAAATGACATTAAATAACAACTAGCATCTTACATGGAGCTGAATATTTTTTTCGGAATTGAAGTGCTATTTGAATTTCTTTTTATACAAACTGTCTATTCATGTTCTTTGCCCACTGCTATATTGCTTTGTACTTCCCCACTTCCCCACAATTTCTACAAGCTCTTAATTTATATTAAGGAGAAAAGCTTGATGATTTGAGAAGTAAATATTTTTTCCCAGTTTCTCAATTTTTTTAATTTCCCCAGAGTTTTTTCTTTGTCAACCAAAGAATTTTTTAATGAGTCAGATTTATCTGTTTACCCTATTTTAGATGTTGGAATTGAGTAATGGTTAGAAATTTTCAGTTAGATTCTTTTGGGATTTCTAAATGTTAACTCATAAAAACATAACAGTTTTACTTTCATCTGTTTATATTTTAGAGCTCAAATTTCCTCCTTTTGTCTCTTTTGTTGGCTAATTAATATCTCTGCTACAGCACCACTAGCAGGGTTGAGAGCTGTCCATACTGATCTCATTGTACTTTTAGCAGAAATAGTAGAAACACCTCTAGTGTTTTGCCATTAATTATGACACTACTGTCTTTGGGCTGAGATTGTCTGTATATCTGTGTGTGCGTGCACAATGTTGGAGCTCAGAATATGATACCCCAAAATGAAGGCCTCAGAAGCAAAGTTTTTCTCTGACCTTCTCCTGCTCTCGTCTCTCAGTCTCATTCTCCCTCGAGCCAAGCCATAGAAACTAGAATCCCTCTTCCCCAAGGTAAGTCATAGAAACCAGAACTCCTTTCCCCAAAGCCAGCCATAAAATCCGAAAATAATTACCCTAACCTTTCCCTATCTTTCCGTGTAACAGCTGGCTGTAAGGAAATTAAGACCCTCATTCCAGAGGGATCACACCCCACACCAGAGAGGAAGAAAAGCTGCACAGATAGGCCCCCCACCAAATCTAAACAGATAGGCCTTGCTGGGTCATAAGCTTTTGGTCTAAGCACAGTTCCACATGGCTGTTGATGTTTCAATCACACCTAGCCAATGAAGTCTCCTCCCTAGAAGCCCCAAAGATAGGCATAAAAATGGATAGTTCATCCTGGTCTTTGGTTCTTCATTTCTGAAGGCTCTCGTATCACAAAAAAACTATGATCAAATAAATTTGCTATGCTTTTCTCTTGTTAACCTGTCTTTTGTTAC
>CAUYSK010022867.1:0-31571 GCA_963575035.1 Avahi laniger
GGTTAGAATTTTGTGTTTAAAACAAATAAATGGCTTCAAACTCTCCACCTCAAAATAATTTATCATTGTATTATAAATATTTCAAAATACTTCAGGAAATCAACAAAGTCCTGTGTGAAATGACATAAAATGTAGAATGCTGTCCCGACCTGCGGAACCAGTTATTCGTGGGTACCTGGGAGGAGGGAGTGGGAAATGGGAAAGGCAAGACACAAGAAATGGAGACAAGACAGGAGTCTGATCAAGTCTCGTTTAATGGAAGTAGGGCAGAGGCTTAAATAGGACAGAAGGAGGAAGTAGTTAGGCGGTACTTTCCAAGGCGGGAGTTACCATGGAGATTTACACATGCGGACCGCCCAAGGGTTACGTCACACTGGGTGAATGGAAACTTACAAGCTCTTTTCACGGGCTTTTGTAAATGTGCGGGCTTGGTCGGCCACTTTAGGTAATCAGGCAGATCCGCATGGCTCGTGGCCATCTTGAACAAGCGGCTGCCGGGCCTCATGGCTCCCGACATCAGCGTATTATAGGAGTACAGTTGTTTGCATTACGTATGTTGTCCTTGTCCTGCCCTCCCCCCGCAAGTCCGAGTTTCAAATGTGTCCATTATTTGGTGGTGCGCATTGCACTTTTTGTGTATGCATATACCCATCCCCATTGCCTCCTCAGCCCTCCTCCTTTCCCCCTACCCAACATTCAGTAGATGTTATTCTTACATGTGCACTTATCTGTTGATCACTTAATACCAATTTGATGGTAAGTACATATGATGCTTGTCTTTCCATTCTTGGGATATCTCACTTAGTAGAATGAGTTCCATTTGTATCCAGGAGTATACAAGAGGTGCTATATCACCATTGTTTCTTAAAGCAGAATACTACTCCATGGTATATACATATAACACATTTTATTAATCCACTCATGTACTGATGGACACTAGGGTTGTTTCCACATCTTTGCAATTGTGAATTGTGCTGCTATAAACATTCGGGTGCAGGGATCTTTTTTACAAAGTATCATTTGTTCTTTTGGGTAGATTCCCAGTGATGGGATTGCTGGATGGAATGGTACTTCTACTTGTATCTCTTTAAGGTATCTCCATATTTCTTTTCACAGAGGTTGCACTAGTTTGCAGACCCACCAGGAGTGTATCAGTGTTCCTATCTCTCCAGATCAATGTCGATATTTATTGTTTCGGGACCTTTTGAAAAAGGCCAGTCTCACTGGAGATAACTGATATCTCTTTGTGGTTTTGATTTACATTTTCCTAGTGATTAGAGATGTTGTGCAGTTTTTCATATGTTTTAGGCCATTATTCTGTCTTCTTTTGTAAAATGTATGTTTATGTCTTTTTCTCACTTTTCAGAGGGTCGTTTGAGTTTTCTCTTCTTGATTTTCCCCAATTCTAAGTAGAATCTGGTTATCAGCCCTTTATCGGGTTTGTAGCATACAAAAATTTTCTCCCATTCTGTAGATTGTCTGTTTGCTCTTGTGACAGTTTCTTTGTCTGTGCAGAAGCTTTTAATCTGATCAGATCCCATTTATTTATTTTGGTTGTTGCTGTGATTGCCTTTGGGGTCTTCTTCATAAATTCTCTGCTAGGCTAATGTCTAGAAGAGTATTTCCAACATCTTCCTCTAGAATTCTAATAGTTTCACTCCTTAGGTTTAAATATGTTACCCAGCGTGAGTTGATATTTGTGAGAGGTGAAAAGTGTGGATCCTGCTTCAGTCTTCTACATGTGGCTATCCTGTTTTCCCAAAACCATTTATGAAATAAGAGTTCTTTTCCCCAGCCTATGTTTTTGTCTGCTTTGTCAAAGATTAGGTAGCTATATTAGGATGGTTTTATATTTGGGTTATCAATTCTGTTCCACTGGTCAGTGGCTCTATTTTTGTGCCAGTACCAAACTGTTTTGACTACTACAGCCTTATAAGAAAGTCTGAAGTCTGGCAAGTTGATACCTCCCATTTTGTTTTTATTGTCTACAATTGTTTTTGCTATGCGGGGTCTTCTCTGGTTCCATAGAAAGTGTAAAATTAATTTTTCTACATCAATGAAGAATGATGTTAGTATTTTAATAGGGATTGCATTGAATCTGTATATCAGTTAAGGTAGTATAGACATCTTAATGATGTTGATTCTGCCGACCCATGAGCACAGTATGGTTTTCCACCTGTTTATGTCCTGTGCTATTTCCTTCCTCAATGTTTTATATTTCTCCCTGTAGAGGTCTTTTATCTCTTTAATTAAATATATTCCTAGACACTTTATTTTCTTTGTTGTTATTGTTCAGGGAAATTTTGTTTTGATTCTTAGTATGACTGTTGTTGGCATATATGAAAGTCTTTAATTTGTGTGTATTGATTTTATATCCGAAGACTTTACTAAATTCATTTATCAATTCCAAAAATCTCTTGGCTGAATCCAGGGGTGTTCTAGATATAATATCATGTCATCAGCAAAAGGTGAGAGTTTGATCTCCTCTGTTCTTATTTGTATGCATTTAATCCCACTCTCTTGCCTGATTGCTGCGGCTAGGAATTCCAGCACTATGTCCAATAGAAGCGGAGATAGTGGGCAACATTGTCTGGTTCCAGTTCTTAGTGGGAATGCTTTCAGTTTTTCCCTATTCAGTATGATGTTGGCTGTGGGTTTCTCATAAATGACTTGTATTATTTTTAGGCAAGTCCTATCTATGACTATTTTGTTAAACGTTCTTATCATAAAAGGATGTTGAATTTTGTCTTTTCTGTTTTTCGTTAGTTTAGGCAAAGTTGTGTCAATTTTGGTTATTTTTTCAAAGAATCAACTTTTTGTTTTATTAATCCTTCGTATAGTTTCTCTTTTGTCAATTTCATTTAGTTCTCATTTGATCTTATTAATTTCCCTTCTTCTGTTGGGTTTGGGGTTGGTCTGTTCTTCTTTTTCCAGTTCTTTGTGTCGATTCATTAGGTTGTCTATTTGTGATGTTATTGACTTTTGGATATTGGCATTTGGCAAATAAATTTTACTCTAAGGACGGCTTGGCTGTGTTCCACAGATTTTGATAACTTGTGTCACCTTTGTCATTTAGTTCAAAGGGTCTTTTGATTTCCATTTTTAGTTTCTTGTTTATGAAGGAATCGTTTGACAGAAAGTTGTTTAATTTCCATGACTTTGTGTGGAGATGAGGGTTGCTGTTGGGGTTGATTTCTGTTTTTATTCCACTCTGATCTCAAGAGATACAGGATATGATTTCCATTTTTTTAAATTTTTTGAGATATGCTTTGTGTCCTAGAATATGGTCAACTTAGAGAATGTCTCATGAGTTGATGAGAAGAAAGTGTATCCAGTCGTTTTGGGGTAAATGTCCTGTAAATGTCAGTCAAGATTTGTTCTAGAGTTCTGTTTAAGTTCATTATTTCTTTGTTAATTTTCTGTTTGGAGGATCTGTCCTGTGCTGTCAGTGAGGTGTTGAAGTCTCCGACTATTATGGTGTTGCTGCCTATCAATTTGTTTAGATCAAGTAGAGTTTGCTTTATGAATCTGGGTGCACCTAAGTTGAGTGCATACATATTTAGAATTGTTACATCTTCTTGTTGAACTGTACCCATCACCATTATATAGTGACCCCCTTTGTCTTTCATTACTTTTGTTGAATTAGAAACCAAGTTTCTGAGATCAAAACTGCCACACCAGCCTTCTTTTGGCTTCCATTTGCTTGAAACATTGATTTCCACCCCTTTACTCTGAGTTGAAATGCATCCTTGCAGTTTAGATGCGTTTCTTGGAGACAGCAGATGCCCGGCTTGCTTTTTTTTTTTATCCATTCAGCCAGTCTATATCTCTTGAGAGGAGAGTTCAAATCATTCACATTTATTCAGAGAACTGATAAATGGAGTGAATTACTGTTCATTCTGTTGGGTTGCATTCTGTTGCTTTGTTTTCTGTCTTGAGTCATTGTGGAATCTAGTCTTTGATCTTTAATTTTTGAGTGATTTCACATTTGAGAATATTTATCGTGCTGATCCTTCTGTAATTGTGTTTTGAGTACTTCTTGGAGAGCTGGTCTTGTCTTGGTGAATTTCCTCGGTCTTTGCTTATCTGAGAATGTCTTTATTTCTCCTTCATATATGAAACTTAGTTTTGCAGCGTACGAGATTCTAGGCTGGGCATTATTCTGTTTCAGAGGAGTGAGAATGGGGCCCCAGTCTCTTCTTGTTTGTAAGATTTCAGTTGAGAAATCTGGAGTTATTCTGATGGGCTTTCCTTTGTATGTTACTCATTTCTTTCACGTTACAGCTCGTAAAAGGCCTCTTTGTGGTTATTTTGATCAATCTGATGATTGCTTGATGTGTTGTATTCCCAATTGTATTAAATCTCCCTGGGGTCCGCTGATCTTCTTGTACCTGTCTAGATTTTTAGCAGGCCTGGAAAATTCTCTTCTACTAATTCTTCAAATAGCTTATTCAGCCCTTGAAAGTTTTTTTCTTGACTTTCTGGAACCCTTATCACACTCAGTTTCAGTTTTTCCACATAGTCGCACATTTCTTGTAGGCTTATTTCTTTTCTCTTTATTTTCTTCCCATTCTCTGTGACTGACTTATTTAATTGGAAGGAGTTGTCTTCAGTCTCAGAGATTCTTTCTTCTTTTAATCTACACTGTTTTTGAGGCTTTCCATAGTGTTTTGTAATTCCCTGTATAAGTCTTTTATTTCCAGAAGATTGGTTTGATTTTTCTTTAATATTTCAATTTCTTTAGTGAATTTTTCTTCCAAGTCCTGGCTTTTTTTTTTTTTTTTGTGGTTTCTTTGTGTTGGTTATCCATTTTTTTTTTTTTGCATATCATTGAGTTTTCTTGCAATCCATGTTTAAAATTCTTCTTCTGTCATTTTAGCGTTCTGAGTTTGGTTCCTCTTTGGGGGTGTGCTTTCCATTTGAGTCTTTATACTTCCAGAGTTCTTTCGCTGGTTCCTTTCCATATGGATCAGTTGTTCCTTCTTGCCTTTAGATTTTTGTTTGGATAATGGCACACTCTGTTTAGTCTCTGAGTCTGTTGGTGGTGTTCGTGGGTCAGATTTGACCACATTCTTTCTGATGAATCAGTAGATGCAGTAAAATGTTGTGCAGGATCACCTCCCTGTCAGTAGGTGGCACTTGCATGGATGAGCAAGTTTCAGTGTTGTTTTTGGGTCCTGTACCTAGTTCTTATTCTTCTAGAGATGCCCTCTTGTGCCTCAGGTGGTGGTTGGTGCCTTGGGACGTCCAGCTGAGTCTTTATTCTCCATCTCAGTTTGTGCAGGACCAGGAGTGAGTCTGGGTGGTACTGGGTTGTGTAAGCCTGCTCTGAGGCTCCAAAAGTGCTGTTAGGAGGGGTTAGAGGTCTGTTATTCGTTTCTGTGCAAAGCTACTGGAAGGGACTGAAATGGCTCCACTCACCTGAAAGTTTTGGTTTGGGTGTTGGGGCCGTCCAAGACCCACACTCTGGAGCAAATCTCACTCCCCTGCACTCTCCCCCTCTTTATGGCCTCTCCCAGACCTCTGCCAGCAAGCAGGACCTTAGGCCGATGGATCTCCCCTGGCTTGACGTGGGCTGGGGGTGTTGTCTGAGCTCAGTTCACATGCCTCATTGGGAAGGAAACTTGCCTCTCCAGCACACTGATCCTCCCGTAAAGGCACACTCTCCTCAGTCGGCCCTTTCACAAATCTCTCTTGTGTGCCCCGGGGCAGTGCAATCATGACCTGTGTGTATGAGGTCTGGTCTGCAGGCCAGTCCCCTGGACCCTGGAGATCAATTCCTGACCCTGCCAGGTAGAGGGGTGCTGGTCTTGAATCACCTACAGTGTACCCAAGCTAGATCAATTTCACTCCACTTCAGTATTTTCCCCGTTCTTCTGGAGTCCCCATGCAAGTAGCACCTGGGAGGGCTGTCGGGTAGGGAACTCACAGTCTGAGTATGCATCAGTCTGCTGTAGGGCCCTAAAAGGAAAGGTCCCGTTTCTTGGAGATGTCTCCGTGTGATGACTAAATTGTTTCTCTGAGCACTCATGGGTAGGAATGGGGAAGCAAAGAATGAAACATGATGGCGTCTGCCAATAGGCTTGAATCTGTGCCTGGTGAGGTGCCCCGAGGGGCTACGAGCCTGGCGCTGTGTCTGTAAGAGGTCACTGCTCACTGGTGGCAGCTGTCTCTAGGCTGGTGTAGGCAGGTCTCTCCAGCCGCTCAGGAACCCACCAGCAGTCCAAGATACAAGGGAGGGGGAAGTTAACCATTCCACCTACCCCTGTCGCTGGTCTCCAAGCCTCTCGGGAGCTTTCTTCTTTCAGTTCTCCTCTGCAACGTCTTCCGTGGAGTCTCTTGTAGCTTCAGACACCCTTCCTTCCCACTCTCACCCGATCTATTTTTCTCTGCTAGCATATTTTTTTTCTTTCTTCTAAAATTCGTCTTTTTTGCAGAGACAATCTGATTGGCAACTTTTCTCAACTGTCATCTTCTGTTTCTTTTTTCTTTATTTTCTGCTCAATCTCTATGACTGACTTATTCATTTGGAAGAAGCTGTCTTCAATCTCTGAGATTCTTTCTTCTGTTTGATCTACCCTGTTCTTAAGGCTTTCCACAGTGTTTTCAAGTTCCCTGAATAAGTCCTTCATTTCCAGGAGATTGGTTTGATATTTCTTTAATATTTCAATTTCTTTAGTGAATTTTTCTTCCAAATCCTGGATTTTTTTTTTTTTTGTGGTCTCCTTGTGGTGGTTGTCCATTTTTCCTTATATATCATTCAGCTTACTTACAATCCATGTTTGGAATTCTTCTTCTGTGATTTTAGTATTCTGGACTTCCTGGTGTTCATTGCTAGAGAGCTAGTGTTCCTCTTTGGGGCTTTGCCTTCCATTTGATTTTTCAAACTTCCAGAAATCTTTGACTGGGTCCTTCCCATCTGGATTTGCAGTTACTTTTCTTTCAGTTTTGATTTGCAAAGTAATACGTTCTGTGTATTTTCTCTTGACGTGCCACTAGAGGGAGCCACTAGTATGTTGTTCACGGTTCTTTTGATGGAAGGGATTACTTGGGAAATTTGCCTTGGTCTCTTGCCAGGATTTTGATTCCCTAGCCAAGGGTTTCACTGTGGGTAGCTCACCAGAGGCAGAAATGCAATCGTACCGGATGACTTAAACTAGTCTGGCAAGAAAATCACTAGGCTATCACCTACTGGTCAGTGCCAAAGCCCCTGGGACAGGCACTTATTGCAGAGGAAGGGGTTGCTCTTTATGTCTCCTGCTGCAAGCTCAGAAGTGGAGGCCATCTGTGGCCTTGCAAAAACCTTTATGCACAAAAACTGGAAAACATGGAGGAAATGGACAAATTTTTAGAAACACACAGACTCCCTAGGCTTAACCAGGAAGAAATAGAATTCCTGAACAGACCAATATCAAGGACTAAAATTCAAAGAGCAATAAAAAACATTCCAAAAAAGAGAAGTCCCACACCAGACGGTTTCACACCATAAGTTTACCACACCTACAAAGAAGAACTGGTGCCTATTCTAAAGGTATTATTCCACAACATTGAGAAGTATGGACTCCTCCCCAACACATTTTATGAAGCCAATATAACTCTGATACCAAAACCAGAAAAGGATGCATCAAAAAGAAACTACAGGCCAATATCCCTTATGAATATAGATACAAAAATTCCCAGCAAAATCCTAGCTAACTGAATCCAGGTGCCTATTAAGAAAATAATCCACCATGACAAAGTGGTCTCATTTCAGAGATGTAGGGATGGTTCCACATACACAAATCTATAAATGTAATTCCCCACATAAACAGAAGAAAAAGCAAAAACCATATGATTATCTCAATAGACACAGAAAAAGCATTTGACAAAATTCAACACCCTTTTATGATAAGAACACTTAACAAAATAGGCATAGACAGGGCTTACCTAAAAATGATACAAGCCACTTATGGAAAACCCACAGACAACATCATACTGAAAGGTGAAAAATTGAAAGTGTTCCCGTGGAAACTGGAACCAGACAACGTTGCTAACTATCTTCACTTCTATTCAAATTAGTACTGGAATTCCTAGCCACAGGAATCAGACAAGAGAGTAGAATTAAAGGTACACGAGTAAGAACAGAGGAAATCAAACTCTCACTATTTGCTGATGATATGACATTATATCTAAAAAGCCCCAAGGATTCAACGAAAGGACTACTGGAATTGATATATGAGCTCAGTAAAGTCTTGGGATACAAAATAAATACACACAAATCAGAGGCTTTCATATACACCAACAGCAGTCATACCAAGAAAGAAATCAAAGACTCAATTCCCTTCACAATAGCAAAAAAGAAAATAAAGTATATAGGAATATATTTAACTAAGAGGGTAAAAGATTTCTACAGGGAGAACTATGAAACATTGAGGAAGAAAATAGCAGGAGATGAAAACAGGTGGAAAACCATCCATGTTCCTCAGCCAGCAGAATCAACATAGTTAAAATGTCTATACTACCCAAAATGATCTATGGATTCAATGCAATCCCTATTAAAATACCAACATCATTCTTCACAGGTGTAGAAAAATTAATTTTATGCTTCGTATGGAACTAGAAAAGACCCCACATAGCAAAAACAATTTTGGCAATAAAAACAAAATGGGACGCATCAATTTACCTGACTTCTAAGTCTATCACAAAGGTGTAATAATCAAACAAGCTTTGTACTGGCACAAAAACAGAGCCATTGACCAGTGGAACAGAACTGAGAACCCAGATATAAAACCATCCTCATATAGCCATCTAATCTTTGACAAAGCAGAAAAAAACACACACAGAGAAAAGAATCCTTATTAAATAAATGGTGCTGGGAAAACTGGATAGCCACATGTAAAGCACTGAATCTGGATCCACACCTCTCACCTCTCAGAAAAATCAACTCATGCTGGGTCACAGACTTAAACGTAAGGTTTGAAACTATTAGAATTCTAGAGGAAGATGTAGGAAATACTCTTCTAGACATTGACATAGGCAAAGAATTTATTAGGAAGACCCCAAAGGCAATACAGCAACAACCAAAATAAATAAGTGGACCCTGAAAAATTAAAAAGCTTCTGCAGAGAAAAAAAAAACTGTCACAAGAGTAAGTAGTGAACAAACAGAACGGGAGACAATTTTTGTGTGCTACAAATCCGACAGAGGTCTGATAACAAGAATCTATTTAGAAGTCAGAAAAATCAGCAAGAAAAAAATCAAACAACCCTATCAAAAAGTGGTCAAAGGACATAAACAGAAACTTTTCAAAAGAAGACAGAATAATAGCCCAAAACATATTTAAAAATGCTCAACATCTCTAATCATCAGGGAAATGCAAATCAAAACCACAATGAGATATTACCTATCTCCAGTTAGACTGGCCTCTATCAAAAATTTCCAAAATAATAAATGGTGGTATGGATGCAGAGAGGTAGGAACACTCATACACTGCTGGTGGGACTGCAACTTAGTTCAACCTCTGTGTAAATCAATATGGAGATATTTTAAAGAGATACAAATAGAACTACCATTCGATCCAGCAATCCCGTTACTGGGCATCTACCCGAAAGAACAAAAGTCACTCTATGGAAAAGACACCTGTACTCAAATGTTTATAGCAGCACAATTCACAATTGCAAAAATGTGGAGACAATCCAAGTGTCCATCAATCCATGAGTGGATTAATAAAATGTGGTATATGTATACCATGGAGTACTATTCAGCTTCAAGAAACAATGGTGATATAGCACCTCTTGTGTTCTCCTGGAAAGTGCTGAAACACATTCTACTAAGCGAGGTATCCCAAAAATGGAAAAGCAAGCACCACATGTACTCACCATCAAATTGTTATTAGCTGATCAACACTTAAGTGCACATATAAGAATAACATTTATTGGAATTTGGGCATGGTGAGGGGGGAGGTGGAGTAGGGGATAAGCATATGCACTAACAATCGGTGTGACGCACACCTCCTGGGGAATGGACACACTTGAATCTCGGACTTGGGGGGCAGGAGGGGCAAGGGCATCATACATAACCTAATCATTTGTACCCCCATAATATGCTGAAATAAAAAAAATAATCGTGACATTGTTTAGTAAAAATTTCCAAATTATTGCCCCAGTGTTACAATAAGAAAAAGCTACATTTGTTGATTCTATCATGTCCTTCTTGGTGACTCAGGAGGATGTTTTATAAAATCTTTGCACAAAAGATGATTGTTTTCTCTTCATTGGGCCTTGAGCAAAATTGAAAAGCAAGAATTTTTTTATGAAATTGGTCATGGTCAAGTCATTTCTGTTGAGTATTTTTGTGCGGAAGGACAAAAAAAAGGGAACTTTGTTTAAATGGAAACTGAAAGGACTGGAAGAGGTCCACAGAGGATAATAAATACATTACAGAAACTAGTATGGAGTAAACTCTATGCCACATATTTTTCACATTGACAATATTTGCATTTGGGGCCACATAATTCTTGTTGTGGTGACTATCATGTACATTGCAGGATGTTTAACAAAATCCCAAGTCTTTACCCTTCACAAGCCACTTACATCCTTTCTCCAGGTATCACAACCAAAAATGTCTCCAGATATTCTAAATATTCTCCAGGGAACAAAATCAATTCTGGTTGACAAACACTGTTCTATGGAATTTTTAGCATCTGATAGGAAGTTACTGTGAAGATTGATTCATTTTCTCATTTTCAAATATTTAAAAACTACAAATATAGGAGAATATTTTACAATACAGTAAGTGTATGTGTGTGTGCCTGTGTTTCTGCTTCCAAAGTGCCCATTACTTAATACTATGACACTCTTCTTTCAGAAGGGTAGACCAGGGGTCAGCAAGCTCTTTCTATAGAGGACAGAGATATCCCAGGCTTCACAAGTCACACAGTCTCTGTTGCAACCAATCAACTCTGCTGATGTAGCTACACAAATACTTGCCATTGTGTTACAATTACCTGAAATATTCAGTATAGTCACATGCTATCCAGGTTGCAGCCTAGGAGCAATAAGATATATTATGTGGTTTAGGTATGTAGAGATCTACCATCTAGGTTTGTGTGAGCACACTGTGATGTTGGCACAATGATAAAATTTCCTAACACATTTCTCAAAATGTATCCTTATTTCTAGTGATGTAAGACTTTATAGTGTATACATATTCATGAATGTGCGTGTGTATGTATGTGCAAATACATTCAGATGTGATCCTGACTTTCATGTGCTGTCATTAGCAACAGACAGCATCCGCAGAGCTTCTTCCAAGGACTGTCCTCAGACCGCTAGAACCCATTATGTCCACATCTGGAAATTCATGTTCCCTGGGACAGCCCTAAACAGATGACTTGCCATTGCTCCTTTGGTTCAGGTCTCGGTGGCAGCATTGTGGTGTAACTGACAGGCCAGGGTTCCCTGCTCGATCAGGCTGTGGCTACCTCTGCTGGGCTTCCCTGAGATGGCACGTTTGTGTGGCTTTCTCTCCTTCCCTGACCTGTTTCCCTTCCTCCTGGGCTTCTCCCAGGAACACTTCCTTAATAAGTCCTTTGCACACTAACTCTAATCTCAGGATCTGCTTCTGGCAGTCCAAGCTAAGTTGGAAGGTTATGTGCCATTTTCAAGGAATGAGTATTTACCTAAATGCTAAAGAACTTTCACTGCTTCTTTTCTTAGTGTCCAAAGAAAGTTGATTTTGTTTCATTGTTCCTCAGACATTTCTCAGGCAGCACTGACAGATTCTTGTGTGATCCGTCTGCTCTTCTAGGTGACACAGAGGCCCAGCTCCCATGAAATAAGGTGTCTTCTCTGAATTCAAGGATCCACTTGACCTTTTAAGGAGAGATCCCATTGCTTTTGAGTATCTCTACATTCACACATGTGAAATTTTTCGCATGTTTTATATTCATATTATAGGATAAATTAATTTTGATCTTTTTTCCTAAATTCTTTAATTTAGAATATTCTTTCTCTTTGCCACCCACAATCAATGCATCAATGCATTTTAGGATGGTTCTAAAAGAATCTTTTAATTTTTACTTTCGATTTTAAAATTACATACTTACAAAAAGTTGCAAAAATAGGTTTACCAATTATTAATATTTTTATACATTTATCTTTAATTTATGCACATATTCTTATATATATGTATATATTAGAAAGCTATGTATTATTGTATAAATAATTCTACATACAAAATTTCTCTGTACTATACAAAAATCAGTTACAAAAATTATGTCACTTTGCCCTCAAACATTTCATTGTATTTTATGAAAACAAAGATGTTTTTTAACATAGCCATAGTACAATTAACAAATCAGTAAATTTAATTCTGATCAATTACATGATCTGACATAGAGTCCATATCCAAATTTTTCAAACTTCTTAAAAATGATTTTATATCAATTTTTTCTAGAAAGGATCCCCTTTAGGATCTCATTTTACATTTAGTTTTAATGACTCTTTAGTATACTTAGATCTTCAACAGCCATCCATTTTCTGTAACTTTCATAACCTTAACTGTTTAGAAGAGTATTGATCAGTTATTTTGTAGAAATATGTCAATTTGGACCTCTCTAACGTTTATCATAATTAAATTAAGATAAGTCATTTTAGGCAGAAAAACAGCAAGCTGATGTTGTGTTCTCCTCAGGAAATATATATCAGAAAGTCCCCTAATTGTGAAATTAACTTTGATCCTTAATTAAGATAGAATCCTCCAAATTTGTTCTTTTCAAAGTTATTATTTTTCTATTATGGTTAATACATGATTTATAGAGAGTCGCTTTACAAGTCATTTATTATCCCGTGTCTTATCAAATTTTCACTCACTAATTTCAGCATTCATTGATAATGCTTACCTGAATCTGCTATTATTTTGGTGGTTGAAACAATTTTCTCTAATTTTATTTTCTCTTTTCTATTTATTAATTGGCAATTTACTGTAACTGAGAATTTTCTTTTCTCCTTTATTTACTTATCATTCACGTAGTGCTTAAATTGTTTGAGAATATTTTGATATTCCTTAGGCTAGAATTATTAATTTTACCGAGTAAATGTTTTTCCAGTATAAAATTTCAATTTATAATAGATTAATTCTCTCATTAACAAAGATGTAAGACTTTAGGAAGAGAGTATCTTTTGCAGACCAGTCTGTATCTGATTCTTACTTACAATTCTGAGAAGTTAAGTCTTCCATGAATGAGTATTTGGAAGAGGTTTTTCCAAATGGAATTTATCAAATTTTATCTTTAGTGAACTTTAGTAAATTTAAATCTTCAGTATAATCTCATTAAACAATCAGATTCCAAAAATATATTGCTTGGATATATAGTCCAAACTACATGAAGAAATACTCAAAACAGTTGTGAACATAATGTAACTTCCTCCTCAAAAAGATAGAGAAAACACAAAAGTGACATGCTCTCTTTGGATAGCCATAGATATGAAAGGCATCATTTTTGGTGTCATAAATAATAAATAAGAAACAAAATAGATAAAAAGACAATAAAAAGAAACATTTATTAACTCTGTGTAGTTAATGCACTGATATTGCTCTTTGCTTCTCAATATTTTCTTTTACATTTTCAAAGCTTTAAAAAGTGGTGGAAAAATAAAATAGGTAGAAGACAGAAGAGAGACATAGATAAAATAGATATCAGAGGTTATGACTGGTGACATAAATTAATACTGCAATAAGCCCTGGAGATCAGAAATTAAGTCAAAGAGGAAAGAAACAGAACATACTATAACATTCTAGCAGGGTGAGGCACACAGGGTGAGGCCAGTTAAAACTCCCTCCCCCCTGGAATAAAGCCCACCTGGTCATGGTGAATTATTTTATTGATGTTCTGCTGAATTCTAATTGCTAAAATTTTGTTGAGGATTTTTGCATCTATATTCATGAGGGATATTGGTATGCAGTTTTCTTTTTTTGTTGTCTCCTTTCCTGGTTTTGGTATCAAGGTGATATTGGCTTCATAGAATGAGTTAGGAAGGATGCCATCTTTCTCAATATTGTGGAATAATTTCTGAAATACAGGTGTGAGTTCTTCGTTGAATGTTTGGTAAAACTCTGGAGTGTAGCCATCTGGTCCAGGACTTTTACGTTTTGGGAGATTTTTGATTGTTGCTCCAATTTCTGAGCTTGTGATTGGTCTATTCAGATATTCTGTTACCTCTTGAGTGAACTTAGGGAGGTTGTATGTTTCCAGGAATTTGTCATATAATATAATTTTTTAAAAAAGAAAAAAATTACCTACTTCATCTCAGTAATGAGATAACACTGTAATTCTTAATTTTGAGCCTTAACTTCTGCAAATATGAATGATTTTTGTCAAAATTTGCATATTCATGTTAAATAGACAAAATAGCCAGATTTGTTCACCTGTCTTAACTCACAGTTCATTAAATAATAATTTTCATTAATTTTAACTTTGAAAAGTTTCTTTTACACAAAGCAATAGATGAAGCATTAGGAAAAGTCTTAAACATAAAGATAAGTTTGACAGAGATTCTTAAGAATGCCATTTCACAATAAATTCCAGAAATTACACCGTTGTTCCCATCTTTGTTTCTTCAAGATTGATCTCAGTGGATTTTAAATGTCTCTGCAGTTGAAACATTTCTACTAAAATATTTTCACCAGAAAATTCATCATAAATTTTTATTACATTTTGTAAAATCTCTGGAGGTTTTCCTCTTCTATGAAAATTAGAGAAAATGACTGAATAGTGAACTCTGACATGATTTGATCTGCTGCTATAGAGTAAGTATCTAACACTTGATGAAAATGATCAAGATGTTCAAACATCACCCTTTTGGTTTCTTGGCAATGTAAGACCAACACCATTGATCATTCCCTCTGGCACTTTTCTTCAAAATTTGATTCTCTTTTCTATGGAATTGTCTATTTCCTTATTTTTTGTAGTTGTTAACATTGTTCATGACCTTCTCCATAATTTCTATGCACCGACCTTCAAGGAACAATTTTAAGGCTTGGTGCTTCGGAGTACATTGCTTATGGACAATTCTAACTGAAAATGTTTTTGTGGTTTTTTTAATATCAGAGGAGAAAAATTGCCTCCAGCCATCACGATTTATTTTGAGTCTCCTGTTTAAACATGAGAATGTGTGGGACCACAGGGGTTGGAGACACAAACCACACCGACGTGAGCAAGAATTATTGAGAACCGCTATAAATGGAAAGAGGCATATCAATAAGGGAAGATTGAAAATGTGATTGTATATCTGAACCATAGAATTCCACACAGCCACTGATAAATTAGATTTGTACTGGTTGACTTAGATTTCCACAATGTTTTATTAAGTGAGAAAAGAAAGAGGCCTAAAAGTGTTTATCAACAAGAAGGCCCTATACATGTGAATGTGTGACTTTATATGATTGTGAGAGCTTGGAGAAAAACTCCTATGAAGAGAAGGAGCCATACACTCCTGGTTAATCAGGGAGAAGGAAGGGGAAAGGCCAAGGCAAGAAAAAATAAGTTGTAGATAAAAGAGAATAAAAAAGAGTACCACAACAGAAATCAGCGGATAAGCTATCATTCCACTGATAAGAAGTTATGTGTGTGTTTGCACAAAGCCACAGAGAGCTATGAAAAGAGAAGGCCAGCAGACCCCACCAGCACTGTCTGCTAGAACTTTGCACAATGATGGAAATCTTGTACATTTGCACTGTCCAAAACAGTAATATGAGGCTACTGAGCTCCTGAGCACCTGAAATGTGGTTACTGCGACCAAAGAAGTGAATCTTTAACTTTAATTTTAATTAATTTAACTTAAATAGCCAGCACAGCTATAGATAATTATTCTCTATAAGCAATGTTATAGTTTATTTGTATTTTCTTTTTTCTACTCTTCTATAGTGTTTAAATGTTTCTATAGTTATGTAATCAGAAATCTATATTATGTAATCAGAAAAAAATTAGGAAGAAGCAATATGTGTAGTGATTTTAAGAGCTCAGATTTAGGTCCAGATAACCTGGTTCAAATGCTAGTCTTGCTACTCCATTGCTTATAATTTTGAGCAAATTACTTAACTTCAAGTAACTTTCCTCACTGTGCCTCAGTTTCCTCACCAGTAAAATGCGCATGATATAATACCTATCTCATGAGGTTATTATGAGAATTAAATGAGTTTAAATATGTAAAGTACTTAGAGCAATTCTTAGCACATGGTGAGTGTTTGATAAGATTCACAGATATAAATATTATCCATTGTACTTGTCAAGAGTCTTAGTTACAGCTAATAGAAGACTCTGGCTAAGGAATTTACTGAACAGATACTAGTGAGCTCACAAAAATGTTGATCTGTGTGGAGGACCAAATTCAAAGGCCAGTGAGCAGACCCCAAATGATATCTCATTACTGGTTCTGCTGAGAAGCCACTGATGCCAATATGTGTTATCTGGGAGCAATTGCTTCCCTTGTATTCCTGAGTAAAAGTTCTGCCTGGTGTATCAGATTGACAGAGCCTAGATCCCGTGTCTGTGCCCTAGCTGCAAGGGAGTCTAGGAAAGCAAGCCCTGCACCTAGCATCTAGCACTTTCAAACTCTGTTGGGAGCTCCCCCAAATTAAAAAGGACTTCATTTTCTGGGCAGGCAAAAACAAATGATAAAAAATATATACTACAAATGCTATTTAAACTAGGGAAAGGCAGGGGAGAGAGGAGAATTAATGTAAAATTTTTAAGTAGGCCTGGATTATAGACTCATTAAATGCCTTTAGAGGTAACTGTAGCTCTCTGGACACTGGTTTTCATATCTGCAAAATCAAAGTGTTGAATCAGATGAGCTCTCTGGATGCTGCTGGCTGTGAAATGCCACATTCTCTGATAATCTCTGTAGTTGGCATGACTTGAAACAAAAGATTGAGAAGATCCCATAATTATGCTGAAAAATAAAAGATGATTTTGTCTGGAGTCAGCTTAAAATTTATATATGAAAATGGGTGGGGTATACATTTTTATAGGAATTTTTATCCCTCTTTAAAGTAACTTGCCAATATTACACTGTTGATTACCAGAAGAGTTGAGAGGAGACCCTCAATCTCTAGACCCCAAAGCCAGTCCTCTTGTGCTCTCTGAAATGGATCAGGCTATTTTTAAAAAGGAGAGAAAGAGGTGCCATGAGGTGAAGAAAAGGACAAAAAAAGGTAGATTATGGGCTGGGCACGGTGGCTTACTTCTGTAATCCTAGCACTCTGGGAGGCCGAGGTGGGAGGATCATTTGAGGTCAGGAGTCCGAGATCAGCCTGAGCAGGAGAGAGACCCCATGTCTACAAAAATAGAAAACGGCCTGGCGTGTTGGTGCGCATCTGTGATCCCAGCTACCCAGGAGGCTGGGGCCGAAGGATTGCTTGAGCCCAGGAGTTCGAGGGTTGCAGTGAGCTATGACGATGCTACTGCACTCTACCCAAGGCAACCAAGCAAGATTCTGTCTCAAAAACGAAAGAAAAAAGGTAGATTATGCTGCTGTAAAAGACCTTTGGAACTTTATAGGTTTTTGTTTGTTTGTTTTAGCCACACTCAGAAGCATCAGGGACAAAAATCTTGGCTGCCTCTCCCATATCTGCCACGAAAGTTACTAGGGTTCTTTTAGTCTTTGCTTCTGAATTACTATAACATATTTTTAAGATTATCTCTATTTCATCTGAAAGTTTTTCTTTAAATGTACAGCTTGCATGTACATGTTTGTTTAAGTTGTGTTGAAATCTCAGTTATGATTCCATGACATCTCAATTTCTTTTCCTGTGGGGGACAGATAACTCTTATTTTATAAGCCGAAACCAGGGCTTTCCAAAGGTTTTCACATCCTGGTAATCACATACATGGTGTTTGTGCAGTACACGAGGCTTTTTCAGATCCTGAAGTGTCCAGGGGACTCCAGCCCTGGCTGCCCCAGTCCTAGCCCAGCTGCCCTGGGGACTGAGGGCGTCAGCAATGCTGCCGTCTGCATCCCTTTCAAGGCTCGGCAGCACATGAGGCACTCCTCAGAAAGCGCCGGCCTCAGCCCCTGGGAAACCTGGGTTTGATAGCAGAGGACTCTTTGCACACCACGTGACAGGGATGGATCTGCTGAAGCATGCAGTGTATCAAAAAGGGTAGATTTCACAAAAACAAAGAGGACACTGGAATAGCCCAGTGCCCACCAGCAAGAAGGGGTGGGCAAACAAGCTGTGGTATTTCATACCATGGAATTTACTTGTTAATAAAAAGGAAAGAACTACCGATCCCATGCAACCACATGGGTGAGTGTCAAAAGCACACTGAGTGAAAGCCAGCACAGAAGAGAACATATTGTATTATTCCATTTATTGAACTTTTAGAACATCCACAACTAATCTATGGGGGTGGGCGGGGTGGGGTGATGGGAGTGGGGATTGACTGGGAAGGTGTGTGAAGAAATCTTCTGGGGTGATGGCAGTACTCTGTATTCTGATAAGGGTTTGTGTTGCACAGTGTATGCATTTGCCACTTAAGATTAGTGCGTTCACAGTATATAAGCTTTATCTGAAAATCAGACAGAACACCATAAACAATCGTTGAACCTCTAGTTGATGATATGCATGCTGAAGTATTTAGAAGTGAAATATACTGGCATCTGCAACTTACTTTGAATTTCATCAAAAAATATGATGGAATGATATATGGATGAAGGAATGAAGAGCTGGATATGTATGTGATAGAGTGGGTAAAATGTTGGTTGAATTGAGGTGGGGGTATATGGATATTCACTGTATAATCGTTTCAAATTTTCTGTATGTTTAAAATTTTTTATAATAAAATATTAGAGAAAACATCAGTAAAATGATATTAATATGGGCAATTCAAAAGTTATTTACTCTATTCAGGGTAAGGAAGGTCTTGTGTATTTATAGATGCTAAAGAATTCTAGAGCAAAAAAAGGGTCTAAGAGATCCATTTCAGCAAACTCACTTAACCGATGAGGAAACTGAAGTCCAGAAAGATAAGTGACTGGCCCTCGGCCACACGGCCAGTTGGTGGCAGGTCAGACCTACCCTGCCAGACTGAGAACTTTTTCAGTTCTATCATTTAGGAAAAGTTTTGGCCCCAAACTTAAGCATGGATATCAAATGTATTTTAGAATCTTGGAGTTTTATTTCTACCTAATAATGTATTTCTGCAAATTATAATCCTTGGGATCTACCCAAGCAATTAGTTCAAAGACAATTTTATAAAGTTTGTAGACACTGGGATTTTAAAAAGAATGAAACGGTACTTTAATTTAAGCAGCTTAATTAATGTCTTTAGCTAGCTACTTCATCTATTTATTGCTTTATTCTAGAATGTTTTTGCAATGCCCAACTTCTTTGGCAGAGCATAGAGAAATATAGTTATTAATTACTCTTATCATAACCACTTCACAAAGCAGTAAGTACTCAGACTTTCACCCCTACTTCCTAGGAGCAAAAGTTTAACACCAACATTCCTCCAAGACAAGCAACTTCAGAGCAAAATATTCATATGAATCATCAAGAGCTATTATTAAACCCTTTTCAGAGAATCTGAGTCATTATCTAAAAGAAGATTTAACTTAGGTTTAATTTGAGGAGAAAATAGAGGCCTAGCATTTAATATTTTTTCTTTTTCTTTGAAGAGTTCTGATCCTTGACCATGCCTCCTTGAGGAGCCCTCGCCCTTCCTACCACTCTTCCTATGGGAGAAGTAGACTCCTTCTCCCACTGATCCTCTGTAAAATGAGCAGTGTGTCTATAAAGAATATGTTCATTCCTCTTCCTATTTCTGTCAAGGTGGTGTACAAGTGTGGGGTGCTGTTCCCCTCCCCCAAAATCTATGCTAGAGAGCTACAGAAGCAAATGCAAGCATGCATCTTATCAATCTTGCAAATTATCAATAATACCTCAAAAGGGTGAGAACCCTCTGGGGAGACAGAAGGCTGTCTAGAGCAGGTGTGTGGGATCAGTGGCTGTAGCCTGGGAAGACAGCTGGGCAGGTACAGCAGGCAGAGAGGACGGTGGAGGAAGGGCTCTAAATTCTGCTCTTCCCTCTCCACGGCCTGGCTTTCAATGGATCACTACTTGTCTCCTTGCCTTTGAAACTGGCAGCGACGACACAGACTGCCAGTGTTGTCAGGGTGCATGAAAGTATTGCTGAAGCCCTGCAGGGGTGAAGGCTGATGAAAACTGGACTGACCAGCTGATATTTAACATCCCTTCATTCACCCCTTCCCCCCTCAAAGTCCCTGGGAAGGCAGATTCTGATCTAGGAGACTATTGCCCACAGCAGTTGTCTGGTAGAGCGGCACCAAAAATAGTAGTCTATCGAATTCTGCAGTGTCAGGAGCATCCAGCTCTGGGGCTTATCCCTTCCTCTGTCCTTTAACCACCCGGAGGGATTGAGCTTTTCCTTAAAACACATTACTAGACAGGATAGAGTAAAACAGGAACATGATTTCCCGGGGCAAAATAACTTTCCACCTAAAGACAACAAATGGAACAACAAATTCAATAAATGATTAAAACTTATGGAGCAAGAGCTTAAAATAAACACAATAAATATAACTTAAAGAGATAAAGCATATTAACAATATGAAGCAGGAAAAGGAAGTTTCAGAGTTATATATACACCAGTGAAAACTTACCAAATTGTTACTTTAAATATATGCAGTTTATTTTACGTATATTATACGTCAATGAAGCTGTTAAAAAGAACACTAAAAACTTACCAACAAAATACAAAGCAAATCTGATACTATCACCCTATTTAACACCCTTCAATGGTTTCCCAGTTCTCTTAGGGTAAAGTCCATTCTCTGCAACGTATCTTGGGAAGCGTCTGTGACCTGCTCTGTCTCACTTCATCCTTCCCATGCCCAAACTCTCAAATAGGGGCTCAGAGAGCTTGAATTTCTTCCAATTCTTGAGTTCACTTCTAAGGCATTTGCATCCCCGTGCTCCCTTCTACACACACACACACATTTACCTGCAGAGCTGCTTCAGGCTTCTGCTTAGCTGTCCCCTCCACCCAGCTTTCACTGACCATCTCCGCTCCCGCCATGGCTGGGTCAGGAGCCCTCCTGTGTGCACCTGTCACTCTGGGCATTCCATACTTTATACTGTATCACTCTGTCCTGTGAGTGCCTGTCACTGTCCTGTGAGAATTTTTGAGAGCAATGAATGTGTCTGTCTCATGTATCATGGCTCAGTGCCTTGGACACTGTCTAGAATACGGTATGTTTATTTGGTGATTCAATCAAGAAATCAGTGAGACTTAGAGGATTCCAGAGTATATCTTAACATATAACTTAAAGGAGACCCAGGACAACTCTGTACATGGGGGAGTGGCAGGGTGGTGCAGTGGTCAGAGCCCAAACATGGCAGGCAGAGTTGGGTTCTGATATCAGCTCTGTCAGTAGCGTGACCATGTGGAAGTTCCCCAGCCTCATCGTGCCCCACGATAGCCTTATCCATTAAATGGAGACAATAGTGATACCCACTTCATTGGGCTGTTTTGAGGATTAAATGAAATAATCTGTGTAACTTTAGATCCAATGACTAGTTTGGCCTAATAAATGTTAACTTTAACCAAACAAAACAATATGATAGTCGTGAGGAGCAAAAAAAACTAAATAATAATAGAAGCCAATTAAATAAATGTTTCTCGTATTGCCGAAACAGAAAGATCAGTTTAGGGTCAAGTAGCTGACTTGCTCAGTGGTAGCTCGAATATAGCTTTGCCTGTGAGGTGTTCTGCTCAGGTTTCCTGCAGTGTGTCTTTGATGAGTCTAAGGGTGTTGAGGTTTGAGTTTCAGGTTTTAGGGCCTTTTGAGTTTCTTCAAAACCCTGCTAAAGTGATACCTAGAGGTGAGGAGCCCATAAGAATGTTCCAGCTAGGGAAGGCAGGGAGGAGAGAAATGTCACTCTCAGTTTGCAGGTGAGAAGCCCCTTATAGTGGAGACTGTGCTGTGCCACCCAGACCCACTGCTCCAGACCTAGAAGCACTCATTCCCCCAGTTTCCAGGTGTATTGCTGGCCAACACTCACTTGGGACCCCATCTGGGAATTGCCATGGCTAGAGAGAGCCACCTCACCCAGAGTCACTCTCTTCCCAGGGGCAGCCCACATCTATTAATAACAGCTGTTGATGTAGGAGTTTAAAGACCTGGCCCTCTCACACCAGCTGGGGATGACTCTGAGGCCATTCCAGCTCCAGAACTCCCTGTGGGATTGGCCTCTGTCGCGGTTGCATTGTACTTCAACATTTCTCCCTGCCTAATATGCGCCTGAGGGCACTTCTCAGCAAACTTTTGCCCTCAAATATCAGGCTCGGAACCTGCTGCCCTGGAAACTGGACCCATGACACCCATCTCTTGAGTCATTGGCCCCCTCGGTACCCATGTATCCCTGTGCCACTCGGCAAGGAGCCAATGCAGGGATTGGCCACTTTCTCTGAAACCAAAACAATAGGGCAGCAAAGAGTGTCTTGGATAGGAAGAATAAAGGAATATTGCCATTGTCCTTAGGAATTTGACATACAGAGTTGTATTTCAGGACAAGTAACATTTTTGGGGGAAGCGTTGAGTTCATTGAATGGTTAAAAGAAAAAGGATATCTAAGGGGAAATCTGGGAGATCAAAACATGGACGATGGACCCATCCAACTAAAATGCAATAAACTCAGTGAGGACAGGGATTTTCATCTATTTTGTTCACTGCTGTACCTCTAGCAGCACCTAAAACAGTGTCTGACATATAAAAGTATTTGATCGATATTTATTGAGTCAGTGAATATGGAGGTCAGCAGGGAAGAGGTGGATGGGGAAGGCGGCAAAGCTAAAAGCAAATTAAAATATGACAATTCAAGTCCTAGAGAGGCAATGAGGCAGTGACACTTGAGTTCAACTCCAGCTTTGCTACTTACTAGCTCTATGACTGCTGGAAAATCATTTCACCTCCTCAATCCTCAGTTTCATCATCTATACAATGAGACTCATATTAAAAACAGTGACTGCAGACTAAATAAAATGATTTAGGTAAAATACCTTGTACATAGTAGACTCTCAATTCCCTGTTCATAAGTGGGCACATATGGTACTTACATATACATGTGTCAACACACACAAAATCTCAAGGGATTCTAGGGTGATAGTGTTTATAACATGCTTCCAGATCCCCAGGAGGAAGGATTATGGTATAAAAGGCTGGTTTGATGGCTGTAAAAGGCCTGATAACATATTGGCTTTAAAGGTGACACAAATCAATGCAAAAATCACATTCTGGCCAAGTGGAGCCTATGAAATAAATTTGCAAGGCTGCACTAGCCCATTAATTTGAGTCCTAACCATATTACTAATTTTATAGTCACTTAAGCAAATAAATGTTTCAAAACACCCTTTAGAGAGTCACCTAATTTGTAAGTGGACTTTTTGTTTGAATTGACCATTAGAGATACTGCTGCTGAGGCTTGACTATTCGGCTTTGACTCAGAGCAGAACGGTTATGCCAGACAGAGGACAGGCCATTTGACCCTTTTATCTCTGCCCGAGCATTCTGAACACCACCAGCTCCAGACACAAGATTGGCTATATTATCTATATAATTACCATGGTATCTAAGCTGCACGATCCATTTGACTTCAGTTTCATTAAATAAAGGGTGGAAGTGAGGAAGCTGCCAAGGAGGACAAACGGCTTCACATAAATCCTTTAATTCCAAGGAATTGTTGGAAATCAAGCACAACAAAGAAGTTTCATTTTGTGCCTCTTTTACTTTAATTGACAAAATAATCATGCACTTATCTTGGAGACAATGTTCTGCTTTCCATGGCACCCATTATTGTTGATTTGGACATTGCGGTTCTCTTCCCTCCTCCCTGAATAGCAGCCATGAAATGTGAACAGAATTGACCCTCACTTAATCCTATTCCTCTTCGCACAGTGACTGCTTTAGGTTGCCCAGGCCTAAGTCAATCAGCTCATAGCCTTCCTATGACCACAGAGATTGGTTCAGGCCTGGCCCAATCATTGCAAAGCTAAGGACTCTCCCTTGGACACAACAAATAAGGGGAAGCAGCCTTGAGATGGGGCCCTGATCATATATGTTAGAGTCCAGTGAGAGAGAGAAACTGAATCATAGAACCCCTGGATCAGATAATCCTGAAACCCATATACCTCTGAGAGATCCATGTATTCTGAGACATAAGCTAAAAAGGTTTAAATTGGATCTTCTGTTACTTATAACCAAAAACTTCATAAATAATACAAGTCCATCAGCAAATAGAAATGTGTTTGCATTTCCAAAACTGTATCTGATTTCTTCCTACATTTCGTGACAGGGGTCTCAGTCCACAGTCCCATGTAGTGAGTGGCATGCATAATATGATAGGTGGTCTTAATTGAGCAAAATGATTTTCCTTCACATCTGAAGTACAATTTAATTCCTAAATTGGCAACTTGTTTGTACATGAACTGCATTTGAGCTAAGTAATTCCGGTCATTCTGGCTACTTCCATGGATGGTGATTAAGCAATAAAAGCTCAGAATGTTATGCAGAATTAGAATTAGATCTGGCACCCACCTGACTGATCCAACATCAATGAGGCAATCAGACAGGCAAAACACATAAACACTCATTATCCAATGAATGGGCTAGCAGAAATTAAAGTGAGTGCCAACACCCTCTCCAAGGATAATCTCAAAAGGCCATCTTCTATTTCTTGCTTGTCAACGAGGAAGATCAGTGAACTTACCTGCACTTTTCTATCTGTCCATCTTGTTTGGTCTTACATAATTAGTTAGCAGCATTTACTTACAAATATACCTGACATAAACCTATGAAGTAGGCTTCTCTCTCCTAGTAAGAAATTCAATCAGAACCATGCAGGTGCTCATATCTCAAAAATAAATAAGAAGGCAGGGACAATTAAATAATTCTAGTAGTTTTCAATGGCCTTTTTTTTGAAAGCCTGGAATTTTCTAGCTGGGAATGATGTGAATGCAGACCACAGATTGAACTGTGAGGTTTTCAGCTGTATTGAATGATACCTGAAAAATCTGTAATTCTTCCAATGGACTTTGTTTACTGGTTAAAATGTAAGGAAATAATCCCTGCTGTAAATAAATTACATCTTAGTGTATGAGGTAAATTGCATAAACAGTCTTAATTCTTCATCCATCTCTGTATCCATTCCTACATGTTACCATGTATATGACTTTGCAGTTCCCCTTACTAAAAGGCAGAGTGTATTTCCCTGCCCCTTGACTTGGGGTTCCACCATGGGACTTGTTTTGGCCAATGGAATATTGGTAAGCAGGTATGATATAACCAAAGGTTGGAAAAGCACTTGTGTAATTGCTCCTTGCTTCAGTGCTGTGATCAAGAGAAGAATATCTTGATCTGGCCTGCTGGTCCCAGGGGGAAGATGAGAAATGCATGGAGCAGAGTCAGTCCCAGCCAAGCCAGCCCAGAACAGCTAACTTCTGGCTAGCTACAGGACTACAGACACATAAGCTAAATAAATGCTCATGTTGCACACTGCTAAGATTCTGTGGTTCTTATATAGCATCACTGTAGCAATTGTTAATTAATGGAGTGTCAATTAATCATTATTTAATGAAATCCAAGTTGCCCTATGCCTCCTTCTGAAGATTTTTTTTTGTTTTTTGTTTTCCATTTTGGCAACGCCTCTCTCTCTCTCTCTCTCTCTCTCTCTCTCTCTCTCTCTCTCTCTCTCTTTCTCTCTCCCCCTCCCTGCATTTTTATCCTTTTATCCTTAAAATTTTGTGCTTTTTACCCTAATTAAAGAATATACTTCTAGATATTTCTTCATGCACTGATATAAATGAGTGATACTAGCTTAATACCTAGACACTCAATAGACAGCTCCAAGGGAAATGTGGCCATCTTGAGATTTTCAGCATAGACTTTTATCATATACTTAGCTATAATATATGAACTTGCAGGTCTAACTTGCTCACCACTACCCATGTATGACAAACTACCACAGCTGTCATTCTAGCAGACCTGATGCAAGGATTTACTAATTTAATTTCCTTAAAATGGTATCATAAAACTCAAGCAATATGACCCTCTCAACTCACCACTGTTATCTTTAAAAGCTCCATGAAGCCAACACATAAAGATATTTATTCTGATATTGGGCACTACTGAAAAAGATCATGTATACTCTATGATTTTTTAAAGGATATAAAAACCTTTACACTAAGAAGATGAATGATAGAATTTCAGGTATCATGGATACTCCATGATTTTTGAAGGATATCAGCCAACAGGTGGAAGAAGATCTGAGGATTGTCTTTAGGGACCACTAAAATCTATCACATAATAGTCAATATGAATGGCTTTAAGTTCCAAACCTCAACCACCTGTACCTTAGGTGAACTCTTACTGCACCCATTATTTGATGATTAGGAAGTGTAATGGTAACAAGTTGCTAGGATACCTTCAAGCAGCCTTGTATTTGTTAAACTGTATCCTACAGGTTAAGAATTAATAAGCATTTTGATTGGATGGGGTGAGGGGAAGTGTTTATTTCATTATCAGGAAGCCAAAGAGGGACGTTTGTCCAATTCTTCATTTGTCTTCATTCGTTTTGCAGATTAATTTATTCAAACAAATATTTATTGAGTACATCCCATGTGCCAGGCACTGTATTAAATAATGGAAAATGTAGGACACCTTTGAGAGGTTCACAGAAGATAGGGGCACCAAGACCCAGCAAGGTTAGGGAAGTTGCCAAGTTTCATGACCTCATAACAGAAACTTAAATCCTAGTCCAATGTTGTTTGACACAATGTGAAAAAACTCTTTGGAAATAAATTAATATAGATTAATATTCAAAATGAGCTTCTATATGGAGCCTTGTTTAATCTCCATAAGAACAAAGACTTCTCAAGAAGTATGCATTCAGTAAGCATTTTACTGAGTGCTTATTGAGTCTACTTTGTAAGAAACATGCCAGATACTGGGGAAATAAAGTCATGTTCTAGTAGGGCCAAAAGCAATTTCAAGACAGAATCCTGGGCAGTGCAATGTGTACTATTGGAGGCATGCTTGGGTTGCCACGGCAGCCCAGAGCAGATGGGGCAAAAACTGCCCTAAAGGGGTAATAAGTTTTGAAAGACAAGTAGGCATTAGAGGAGCTTGGGACAAGTGGGACATTCCAGGAATGGACAGCATATGAACTGCATTTAATGTAATTAATATTACTAAAAAGAGGATTGACATTTTCTCGGTGATGCCTGAGAACAACGTGCCTGATACCTGCGGAGACCATGTGTCCCATTTCAAAAATTCAGCCCCTTTGTCCAAAAAACTGAAGGCATCTTGACAGACCACAGATCCTAGTTTGGGAAATGATGTAATGAAGTCAATATCTGAACAGATCTTAAAGTGTAAGGTGTTGACTCTCAGGTGGATCAGACCAGCCATTGACATTTTTCATCTCTCAGATATCACTGTGGACCATGGGCTATTTCTTAGACGTCATGTAGGACTTCAGACATGTCTGAGGTGAAAAATGAGGCTTATCCCCTTCTGCATTTTACCGACTTTAAGGCACCATTGATTACAGCATGCTTTGTTATTTTAGAAAGAAAAATGCTGCCATTAAGCCATAGCATGCTGCTTTCTTACCATTTAGAAGGTATTTTTAAAATTTTCTACACATTGAAAAAGATCTTTTAGACTTAGTTAGACATGGGTTTGAATCATAGATCATTTTTACACACACACAGAAATATAAGCAAAGTAGATTGATTAAGATATCCCTAAAACTTCTGCACAGAATTTATCTTTTTGAATCACTTCAAATTGGGATCACACATGTCTGTGTTTTTCTATAAAACATTCTTCTTTTCTATAAAACATGTCTTCTGTGCCATCAGGAGCCATGGTGTTGCAACATTTCTTAAGAGTTCTCCACATTTGTCTCTGAGATTTCCTCCCAAGCTGGTGCCATTCATTCCAAAAGTTTTAAAGCTGTGTGCAGCAAATGTCAACTATGTCAAGATCAAAAACCAGCATCAATTTGAAGACTCATCCTGATTTCAGAGATTTAGAAGTGTGTGTCCTAGAATAACAGAAACAATGATAAAACAGACCTGAGGTTTCTCAGCATGTTGTCACTGCTTTAAAACTTATAGAAAAAGTCCAAGATCTAGAACTTTCCCTCCAACTTTTTACATGGCACCATCCTGTGTTCAGAGATTTATTTCTTTTTTCTTTTGTTTTTTAAAGATAGCTCTGTCACCCAGGCTAGAGCACAGTGGTGTCATCATAGCTCATAGCAACCTCAAACTCCTGGGCTTAAGCAGTCCTCCTGCCTCAGCCTCCCAAGTAGCTGGGACTACAGGTGTGTGCCACCATGCCCGGCTAATTTTTTTACTCTTTGGTAGGGATGACAGTCTATGTTGCCCAGGCTGGTTTCAAACTCCAGGCTTCAAGTGATCCCCCTGCCTCAGCCTCTCAAAGTGCGGGGATTACAGACATGAGCCACCATGCCTGGCATCCAGAGACTTCTAATTTGTGATTTGGCACTTCCTGCAGCCTTATTCCTGTCAGGCCCATTTGAGGTAGGAGCAGGAAGAGGAGCTTCAAGGCAAGCACCAGAGCAAGACCCACTGTCAGACACTCTCTGATTTTAATCCTGTCAAATTTGTGTTTGGATCCATCTGAAGAGTGTATAGGGAGATGAACTGAGGTGGGTAGGCCTACAATAAGGGCACTCAGCCCCAATATCTCCTTTTTGCAATAGACATTTTGAGATACTCTGTGGGAGATTGTATTTTCCAAAGGTGGCCACAGAATGTCTCCTGTCCCACATGATCTTCTAGAGCTATGCCACTCCTTTATCAAGATTTGGAGCCTAGTCTCCCGCCCTTGAATCTGTGTGAGTTTGCATCTAGTTTGTAACCAATAGAATGTGGCAGAAGTGGCATGACTTCTGAGGCTAAGTCAGAAAGAGCCATGCAACTTCCATCTTGCTTGCTGAAACACTCATGCTGGAGCCCAGACCTGCCGTGCAAGCTGTACGACTGCTCTAAGGCGGCCATGCTGCGAGGAAGCCAAACTAGCCAACACAGAGAAGCCCTGAAACTATCTAAAGGGAGAGAGATGCCTGGTCACCCTCCAGCTGCTCAAGCTTCCCCCTCCATCTGACTGCAACCATGAATTGTAGTTATTCTAAGCCAATAAATTTTGAGATGATTTGTTACATGACAATAGTAACTGGAACACCTCTTTTAAGGAGGGATGTCACTCCCATGGAGGACAACTGCCTTAGAGACATTAATTCCTCCACCTGACTTCCAAGTACACTAACACCAAGGAAAGGCTAGAAGTTCAGACACCAGTGCTGCCCAGACACTTACGCTCACTGGGGTTGAACTACTCTCTCTTCCCTCCTTCTGTCCTTTTCATCACCCCTAAGGCCTAGAACAGAAAATTTAGATAAATTATCATCTATTGCATAAACAGGGAATAATTTGAGTTATTTCTAGAAACTGAAAAAAAAAGTCAAACAGATGACAGTTATTTCCCTATTTAATTATATCCCGGCTTTCTCGTTTGAGTCTCAGCCCTGGCATCAGTGTCCTCAGGGAATGTGAGATAGCAAAGAGCTACTTCTTGCTCCACTCCACTCCATCCTAACAGCAAAGGGCACCAGGCCTCAATGCCTGGGCAGGACTAGGATTTGTGACGCTTGAATCTGATACAACTTTGGGAACAATCTTTAAGGGAAAAAAACAAAACCACAATTAGGTATGAAAGGACAGATTGACTTAGAATACAAATTCACAACAAATTACAACTTGAAAAAGCTTAAAAATACCACAAACATGACAAAATCCAGAAAAATAACATAAAATTATAATTAATTACCTAATATGCCTTTATAATATTTTTTCCTCATTTTTTTGGTTGCATACTATTTGATTACACTTCATATGACAATTTTATACCATCGTTTTCTACATGGTGAATTGAAAGGTTATTCAGTTTTTTCTCTAGGATGGCAATCAAAATATGTTTTTAATTATCAATAGTTTCTTTTGGTTTCACAACTTATCATTGATAATGTCATGCAAATGTTTAGAATTTTTGTGAAATGTAAAAAAATTTTTCTCAAGTTTTCCTATTGGTTTATTAGTTTTGTTTTTTTTTTATATATGAGCTGCAAGATTGTTCTGTGAAAGAATTTGCACAGAATAGCTTCTGGCAGTATTCATTTCAAACCTTGTTTCTCCTCCATTCTCCTCATACTTCCAGGTGGATGCCACAAGGCACACTTGTCTCATAATATGATCTCTGGCTCTGTACCTTTACGTGATATCACACAGTTATGCTCAGAATATTCCTGGGAGCCTCTCCTATGCTGGAACAGCTAGCAATCACATAAATATGCACAGAACCATATACATATATCACATTCCAACCACATATGGTTCTCTACCTCAACATTCTTTTAACCAGATCCTAAGAATTCCTGAGACCACTTCAGTGCCAGTTGGTAGGAAGGGTAGTACCACAAAATTGGAATAGAAGGAATTAGGAATATAAACTGATTGAGATGCACAACTCATATTTTTGTAAATTTTACAAATACAAGCGTTTGTGAACATATTGTACATGGCTTTCCTAGGAGAGGACCAGTGCAAGTGAGGGGCACAGAGTTTATTAATAGATCCATTTCTTCCTCAATGAGCCCAACTTATCCTGGGAAGCCAAATCAGACTTAGCACAAAGGAATGGGGAGGATTTCATGACTGACATAGAGTAGATGATCAGAGTTAAGGGTCCAGTGGCATAGTAACGAATGTAGTGTCCATTGGTGGTGCCAATGGCATAATAGCCACTGACCAGTGGTGAAGGCTCAGGTGGCAGCATCCTAAGCCCACTATCCCTAGCAAGATGCCGGCTGTGTCTCCCCAACACTGGTTCCTGCCTCATCCTGGTTCTCCAGCCTCCCATTGAACCTGTGAGCTTCCCAAGAGCTGTCTGATAAAGTAAAATTTTCCATAAATAAACCAGCATCCATTTCTGTTGTTTCTAACCTAGAACACTGCTGAGTATATGAGCACAACATATACTAATCAAAGAGGCACACACAAATGAATAATAAAAATCTGCAATAAGTGATTTGAAGAAAAGGAGCTTGGGTGAAAATAGTCTGGTCTGCAAGGTCCAGGTCAAAGCATGCTTCCCTTAGGAAGTGACAGTAAAAATAAGAAAGGCAGAGTCACAGCTGGAGAGGCAAAATGTGTGTGAGGGTGGGGGTGGTGTGGGGGCTGGGGAGCAGAGGGGCAGTGGCAAGGGACAAGGGGAGTGGGAATTGCATTGCCAGGAAGCCTGAGATGAAATGCATTTCTTAGCCCTGGTGGGTTGGAGGGCAAGAAACTAAAGAGGAGGTGATTAAAAATGCAAGCGAAATGCCTCCATGGAACAGTATGACCCTAGTGGAGACCACACAGCAACATGGAGCAAAGCTCAGGGTTGAAGAGAGAGACCTGCAGTTTCTACTGGCTGTGTTAA
>CAUYSK010022869.1:0-14134 GCA_963575035.1 Avahi laniger
TTGAGGATGCTTGCATCACTGTTCATAAAAGATACAGATCTGGGGCTGGTGTGGTGGCTCACGCCTGTAATCCTAGCACTTTGGGAGGTTGAGGTGGGAGGATCGCTTGAGGCCAGGAGTTTAAGACCAGCCTGAGCAATATAGCGAGACCCTGTCTCAACAAAAAATTTAAAAATTAGCTGGGCATGGTGGCACACACCTGTAATTCCAGGTTGACATGTTTTTTTCCTTTCCTTATCCTTTAAATAGGATATCCCACTGCTTTCTGGCCTCCATAGTGTCAATGAAAAATCTGCTGTTAATCTTACTGAGGATCATTTATTTGTGACAAGTCACTTTTCTCTTGTTGCTTTCAAAATTCTTTCTTTGTATTTGGGTTTTGACAATTTGACTATAAAAGTATTAATATCTCATGTGGATATCATTTAACTGCATGGTGTTCAGCTTCTTGGATATGTATGTTTCATCAGATTTGGGATATTTTCAGGCATTATTTCTAAAAATTTATTTCTGATCCTTTCTTTCCTCCTTCCCTTATGGGTACTCCTGTGCTATGTACATTGGTATACTTAAAGGTCCCTCAAGCTCTGCTCATTGTTCTTCATTCTTTTTTTCTTCTTCTCTCACTGGATACTTTTAATTACCTTATCTTCAGGCATGCTTATCTTTTCTTCTGCCTGCTCAAATGTGCTGTCGAACCTACTTAGTGAATTTTTCATTTCAGTTATTGCACTTCTTTTATTTATTTTTTTTTTTGGTAGAGACAGGGTCTCACTCTTGCTCAGGCTGGTCTTGAATTCTTAGCCTCAAGTGATCCTCCTGCCTCAGCCTCCCAAAGTGCTAGGATTACAGGTGTGAGCCACTGCACCCTGCTGAGCTTTGATATGGGTGCTTTTCAGGGTCTGTATTATTCTACAATAAAAAGCTTAAAAATAAAGTTGGAAAACCTTTTCGTAAAAAAACTCCCAGCCCTGATAGCTTCACCAGTGAGCTACCAAATATTTAAGTACAAATTAACAATCTTATCCAAAGCGTTCCAAAGACTAGAAAAAAAGAGTGCATACTTTAACTCATTTTATGAGGGAATGTAACTGTCACACCAATACCTGACAAGAAAATTATAGGAAAGAAAAGTTATAACCTAATCTCCTTCAGAAACATAAATATACTAAACAAAATATTAATAATTAGCTAACCTAGCCCCATGATATATAAAAAGAAATATATATCCTAATCAAGTGAATTTTGTTCTAGGAATGCAAGGATGGTTCAGCATTTGAAAATCAATTTATATAATTCACCATATTAACAGACAAAAATGGAGAAAAACCATATCGTTATCTGGATAGAGGATAGAGGAAAAGTAAGAATTAATTGCTAAAAATTAACATACTTCTATTATTTTTTAAAAAATCGAACCAGGCTGGGCGCAGTGGCTCACACCTGTAATCCTAGCACTTTGGGAGGCCAAGGCAGGAGGATCACTTCAGGTCAGGAGTTTGAGACCAACCTAAGCAAGAGCAGGACCCTGTCTCTACAAAAAATATAAAAATTATCTGGGTATGTGGCACCCACCTGTAGTTCCAGCTACTCAGCAGGCTAAGGCAGGAGGATCTCTTGAGCCCAGGAGTTTGAGGTTGCAGTGAGCTGTGATGATGCCACTGCACTCTAGCTGGGGTGACAGAACAAGACTCTGTCTCAAAAAAAAAAAAAATTATATAGAAACGCAAAGAGCCAAGAATAGCCAAGAATGTCTTGAAGTGAAACTCTACCAGATACCCAGAATTATTATGAAGATATAATAAATAAGACAGTGTGATATTATTACCGTGACAGAGGAACAGACCAAGGGAAACAACAGAGTCTAGAAACAGACTCGTATACAAGGACATTGAAATCACGATAAGATTGCTGCAGGTAGGCAGGGAGTGTTCTTTCAATAACTCCAGTGGACACGCATATGGGAAAAGTAAAACGCCCTTTACCTCCACCCTATATGCCCATCATTTCCACTGGGGTAGCAGATCTAACTATGAAGTCGTACTGGCAAAGCGTAGAGACTTCTAGGTGACTTATGAGAATGTCTTTATGATGTCTTTATGAAAGATTCCTTATGCAGGAAACAACCCAAGCCACCGAAGGAAGAGACCAACAGACTGGATTACATTATTAAGAGCTCTTATTCATTCAAAGATGACAATAAGAGAATGAGTGGGCAAGCCACAGAGCGGGAGGAGATACTTGTAGCGCTCTTAACCAACAAAGGGCTCATGTTTAGAATATATACCTTTTCAAAATGAAAACCCAATTTGCAGGATGGGAGGCAGATCTGAATGGGCACTGTACAAAAGGGAATCTCCAAGTGGCCAATGAACATATGAAAATTTCTTCGACCTCATTCTTACTTGAACTGCAAATTACAATGAGAGCTAGACACAACTACACAGCCACTAACATGATCAGCACTAAAAGTATTGACAATGCAGGTGTTGTCGGGGACGTGGAACAACTGAAACTCTTACGCTTTGCTAGTGGGCATGAAAATCTGGACAATTTTGGGACGCCGTTTAGCAGTAGAGATTAGAGATACGCATATTCCACGTTCCCTTCACTCTTGGTTATATTATATATGAGCGCTTATGTGCTACAAGAGTGTTCCTAGGTAAATCGTTTCTAGCCCCAAACTGGACACAACCTAAAAGTCAATGCCTAGGTGACTGCATCAATAGAGCATGCTGTATTCATACAACAGATAATTATAGCAATGAACTTGAATGAACTTCTGCTACACACAGCACGATGAATCTCGCAAACACAATGTTCAGCAAATGAAGCCAGTGATGAGAGAGTACCTACTGTGTGATTCCACAGAACCAAATAGAACTATTTTAGAGGGTGTTGAAGGTCAGGACAATGGGGACTGGGGAGGAGGCCAGGGTGGTGACTGCAAGAAGGGACACATCTGGGACACCGTCTATAGTATTTCCTATGGGTGGAGGTTAAAGATTTGTGTTCACACGAAAGATCTATGCACTCTGGTGTGTGTGTTATACTTTTATAAGATGTTTACAGATCAAAAAAATCCAAAGGGAGTAATTTATAAAATGAAGATGAAAATCTCCCTTCTGTCTCCAATCCCATTCCCCCCTGTGTGACCCCCAATTAACAATGTGGTGGGTATTTTTTTCTCTATGCATATGGAAGCATGCAGGTGTATTTTTTTTATCCAGATGGAGACCTGCTGTTCTGTACTTTGCCTTTTTCATGTAGTCTCATGTATCTTGGAGATGTTTCTAATCAGAATGAAAACAGCTGAGCCATGCCTTTTCCTTGTCACACAGGACAAGCTGAGCCATGCCTCTTCCTTGACCCACCCATTAGCTACACCGTATTTATCGTCCCCATCCTGATGAGCAGTCAGGGTGTTTCCTATTATTTGAGACTACAATAGTGTTGCAAGGAATAAATATCTTTGAACGTTCTCATTTTCCACATGTGAGTGTCTTGGAAAGAAACAAATTTCCAGAACTGGAGTCGATGGCTCCAAGAGTGTATACCTGTTCAATTCTAGTAGGTGCTACTTTAAAAAAAAAATGCGTTCCATATTTTTAAAAAAAGGTAAGCTAGAAAATAAAAAGTGGGAGTGTGGCAGGGCCAGGGGAGGGAGAGAGTGATTGATTTCATTTTCTTCCCCAGAGCATCTCAGATATTGTCAACTGCAACGTGATGTCCGTGGTCCAGGTGAGGCTGGGCTAGGAAGGGCTATGTGCATGAGCCTGTAGCCCTCGCTAGCTACTCAGGAGGCTGAGGCAGTAGGATTGCTTGAGCCTAAGAGTTCAAGGTTACGGTAAGCTATAATCGCACCAGTGCACTCCAGCCTGAGTGACGGAGTGACACCCTGTCTCTAAAAAAAAAAAAAAAAAAATAGAAAAAGAAAGAAAAGAAACTGCCAAACTATTTTGCAATGTGGTGATTGTACCATCATACGTTCCCACTAGCAGAGTGCGAAGGTTTCGTTTCTTCTACCTCCTTCCCAACACTAAGTATGGTCCATCTTTTTCATGTTCACCATTCTAATAGGTGGGTAATGATCTTGGTGTGGTTTTCGTTTGTATTTCTCTAAGGACTAATGATGTTGAGCATCTTTTTGTGTACTTATGCGCCATCTGCATATTTTCTTTAGTGAAGTGTTTGTTCAAATCATTCGCCCATTTTTAAGAATTGGGTTGTTTTCTAGCTATTGACTTTTAAGAGTTCTTAAAATATTTGGATACTAGTTGCTTATCAAGTATGTGATTTGAAAATATTTTCTTGCACTCTGTGGCTTGTCTTTTCATTCTCTTAATATTTTTTGAAGAGCAGGAGTTTTTAATTTTTTGGAGACAAGGTCTTGCTCTGTCGTCCAGGCCGTGGATGACAGTGACAAGTTTTCAGTTTGGATGAAGTCTGATTTATCAAGGTTCTCTCTTATGAATCATGCTTTAGGTATTATATATAATGAAATTTTGCCTCATCACAAGGATCATAAGATTTTCTTCTATGTTTTCTTATAGAAATTTTCTAGTTTCAGGTTTTGCATTTAGGGTTATGGTTCATTTTGAGTTAACTTTTATATATAAAATGTCTTTATAGTTAAAGTGCATTTCTTGTGAGTGGCATAGAATTGGGTCTTGCTTTTTTCTTTCAGTCTGACAATTTCTAATAACTGTGTTTACATAATTTGGGTTTAATGTGCTTAATAATATGGTTAGATATGAATTTATTATCTTCCTATTTTTCCTATCCATCCTATCTGGTCTTTGTTCTCTTTTTCTACCTTCTTTTGGATGAATCAAGTATTTTTTATGATTCCATTATATCTTCTTTGTGAGTATATTATCTATAGCTCTTTGTCTTGTTATTTTATTGGTTGCTTTAGAGTTTATAGTCTACATCTTTACCTTATTACAAATTCAAGTGACATAGGTTGAAAAATTCAAGGTTGTTGAATTTTTTGTTGGTTAAGCAAAAACCAATCTAAGTCATCTGCCCTATTAGCAGAATAAAGGAGAAAATAGTTTGATTACCATAAATGATACAGAAAAAGCATTTGGCCAGTTTCGTAGCCCATTCCTGATAAAAAGTTCTCACCAAACTAGGAATAGAAGGGAACTTCTTCATTGTGATACAGGGCATCTATGGAAAACCTACAGTTAGTTAACAGGATGCTTCACAGTGAAAGACTAAACGCTTTGGTATTCCCAAGGCAAAGATGTCTGTTCTTAATACTTCCATTCAAATTGTGAAGAATCCAGCCAGTGCAATAAAACAAGTGGGAAAACCTCATACATATTGGAACGGAAGAAATAAAATAGTCTTTATTTGCAAAATGCATGATAGTTTACGTAGAAATCCTAAGGAATCTACAAAAAGAGAAAACAACAACTAGGACTAAGAAGTTAATTTATGAAGGTGACAGGATAGAAGGTCAATATAAAAAAGTTAAATGTCTACATATAAGCAATAAATGACTGGAAAACACATTTAAAAGGTAATACAATTTATAATATAAAACCAAAAATATAAAATACTAAGAAATAAATTTAAGAAAATTTTTGTAAGACCTATGTACTAAAAGTCACAAAATACTGCATAGAGAAATTAAAGATCTAAATAAATGAAGACTTATACCTTGTTCTTGGATGGGAAGACTCAAAAATGTTAAGAAGTCAACTTTCCCCAAATTTACCAGACATGATGAAATTCCAATAAAAATCCCAGTCATTTTTTTGTAGAAATTAATTTGATTCTAAAATATATATGGAGGCCAGGCGTAGTGGCTCACGCCTGTATTCCTAGCACTCTGGGAGGCTGAGGAGGGTGGATCACTCAAGGTCAGGAGTTCGAGACCAGCCCGAGCAAGAGTGAGACCCCATCTCTACTAAAAAATAGAAAGAAATTATCTGGACAATTAAAAATATATAGAAAACATTAGCCGGGCATGGTGGCGCGTGCCTGTAGTCCCAGCTACTTGGGAGGCTGAGGCAGGAGGATCACTTGAGCCCAGGAGTTGGAGGTTGCTGTGAGCTAGGCTGACGCCACAGCACTCTAGCCCAGGCAACAGAACAAGACTCTGTCTCAAAAAAAAAAGAATAAAATATATATGGAAAAATAAAGGACTTAGAATTGGTGTAATTTTGAAAAAGAAGAACAAAGTTGGAGAACTTACTGATCTTAACTCTTACTATAAATGACACTAATCAAGATAGTGTGTTGGCCGGCGTGGTGGCTCACGCCTGTAATCCTAGCACTCTGGGAGGCTAAGGTGGGTGGATCGTTTGAGCTCAGGAGTTCGAGACCAGCCTGAGCAAGAGCGAGGCCCCGTCTCTACTAAAAATAGAAAGAAATTAGCTGGACAACTAAAACTATACAGAAAAAATTAGCCGGGCATGGTGGTGCATGCCTATGGTCCCAGCTACTCGGGAGGCTGAGGCAGGAGGATCGCTTGAGCCCAGGAGTTGGAGGTTGCTGTGAGCTAGGCTGATGCCACGGCACTCTACTCAGGGCAGTAGAGTGAGACTCTGTCTCAAAAAAACAAGCAAACTCAGAGGAGTGGCATCTCAGGGAGAGGCCTGGGGACTCAGAGGACGGCTGGGGAGAGGGTGGGGGTTGCAGACGGCCGGGGCTCAGGCTTTGAGGGTGGCAGCGCGTGCAGAAAATTCTCTCCTCTATCCTCCTCCTTGCAGCAGAGAGTCCCACGCTTGTGTCCTCAAGCTGCTGCTGGTGGGCGCTTGTGTCCGGATTGCTGCTCAGGGAGCCTAGACCTTGCTGGAAAGGCACTGGACACCCTTGGCCCCCGCGCCCCGTGGAGGCCTGTTCCACGCCATCCAGGTGGGGCTGCCTGAAGCAGATGGTTTGATGGACCATGACGTGCCCAGATCCACAGTTCATCAGAGAGGCTTTGGGACCCAGAGGAGGTCCGAGCCCCCCTACTCTGGGCTGGGGACAGAAGGAGGGGACAGGAGGCCCCAGGGTGGGGTGTATCATGGCCTCCAGCACTTTGCTTCCCAGAGTTCTCTGCCCAGTTGCCTCTTAGGTCCTGGCTGTAACCTCATTCTTTGATGAAGCTGAATTATCCTGGTCCCAGGCAGATCAACCCCAGATGTGGCCATCTTGTGGCTTCCCTCCTCCCTTCGCTCCCCCAGAGGGTGGGCTGGCCTGTCTGAATATAGAGCCTCCCTCCCCATGTGGCTCCACCTCTTTTCTTCCCCATGAGGGGACTGTGGGGCCACCTCCTGGCTGTGTGACCAGAGAGAGCGACTGTCAGAGCCTTGGGGACCTCATCCGTGCCCCAGGGACAAGTGCACCATCCACCTCCTGGTGCAGTGGGGAGAGCGGCCGGACCAGGCAGCAAGGCACGTGGCCCAGTTAGGCACATGCTTGGCCTGGCGCATGGCAGGGGGCGGGGAGGTGGGGCTTGGTAGACACATTTAGGACACACTCAGCCAGTGCCCTGCACAGAACAGGCACCCGGTGAAGACAGCAACCGCGCCCCAGTCCCCAACTAGAGAAGGGTGGCGTCGGGATTCAAACCCGCAGTCACCTGCAAAGGCACTTAGTGAATCCGCGGGAGCAGGGCACTTGGCATTCAGTAAGTGCTCAATAAATGCAGCTGTTAGACCCTTCCTCTCCATTTTATAAAAGTGGAAACTGAGGCTCAGAGTAAAATCAGAGCTTCTCAGGGGCCCGAGAAAATGTTTGCAACCCAGAAAAAAATGGGGTGCCATCTTCATAATAGCCGCAAAGTGGAAAAAAACAAAATGTCCATCAACTGAGACGCGGATAAATGACATTTGGCACATCCATACGGTGGAATGGTATTCAGCCATAAAAACAAACGCAGCACTGTCGTGTGCTACAACGTGGGTGAACCCTGAAAACCTTATGCTAAGCGGACAAAGCCAGTGACAAAGGACCACACGATATGTGACTTCATTTGCATGAAATGTCCAAAACAGGCCAATCCAGAGAGACAACAAGTAGATCAGGGGTTGTCAGGGCCCAGGAGTGGAGGCGGCGTGAGGGGATTGGGGGTCGTGGCTAAGGGATGTGATTTCTTTTAAGCATCATGAAAATGTTCTAAACTGATGGGTGCGCAACGCTGGGACTATAAGAAGGCCTATTGAACTGTGCACTTTAAATGAATGAATTGTCTGCTATGTAAATTATATTTCAGTAAAGCCGTTTTTAAATGGAGGACCAAAACCTGAAAAGAACACTGCCAGCAACTGAGGTCAACACATTTTAATTAAATGCCTACAGACTGCAACATATTGTTGCAGAGAATTCTTCAACTCTTCCCTTGTTCTTTTGCAGATCAACGACATCGAAGGTGTCATTTTTGGAGGTACATCCTCTAGACATCTCACTCAGGCCTGGGCACAAAGAGAGGTTAAGCAATTCCCCAGGGAAGAACGGAAGCACAGCCCAGAGAGGGGCAGCTTCCTGCCCAGGGTCACACAGCCCTGAGGTTCCGAGAGTCCAGAGCCTCCACCTCCCTGAGTTCACACGTGAGGTTCCAGCCCCAGCCGCAGTGCTGACCCTGGGCTGCCTCCTCTTTCTGACTTCTCAGGAAAAACAAAAACCAACAAAAAACAAAAAAGCCCACAAGCCAGGAAACATCCATCATGTGCTGTCCAGCCCAGGCCGGAGGGGCAGGGGTCAGCAGGGGGATGACCTCAAGGTCTCCGTGGGGACCAGGATCCGGCGGGGCTGAGGGTGAGAGGCTGGAAATTTTCCCACCCTGAGATTTTCCTGCGTCAACCCAGGAGGGCGCCCCAGATGCCGCCAGCCCTGCCCCCAACCTCCTTCCTCTCTTGACACGGCTTCCCGGCTAAGGATGGATGGGGACGGCGTGCCAAGATGGAACTGCCAGGCCCAGGAAAGGACAGGCACGTTGGGATTGACACCGTGAGGGACCCTGGCTCAGAGTGGCCAAGGGCCTGCGTCGCAGCCACACAGCCCCGAGTCTCTGCACACAGGGGTCGGCCGGTCGCTCCTGGCCCTACGCAGCCACCACTGCCCTGCCCAGGAGTTGGAGCCCGGCCCGGCCTTGGGCGTGAGAGCAGCCCTTGGCCCTGGGCCCTGCCCCGGCCCTTCCTCCCCCACACACTCAGGACTCAGCCCTTCCTTGTGTTAAATAGAAACCTCTTTATTCTAAGTATCGAACATTCCTTAATACATTGGATTTGGGCCAGACCTTGAGGTGAGGGGAAAGGGGGGGGGGCTGGGATATTTCTGTAGAGCCTTCCAGAACGCCACCTACCACACTGGGCAGTGGCGGGAGGAGGGGTGCTGGGAACGGGCTACGTGGCCTTGGGAAAGTCCTTGTTCCCTCTGGCCTCTGTTTCCCTTCTGACTTTGGGGTTGGGTGAGAAGACCTCTAAGGGTCTTCCCATCACAGGGGTCTTGCAGTCCTGGGCCAGGCGTCAGGAGGAGGCCACCCTCGAGGATGGCTTGTCAGCAGCAGATGGGGGCACCGAGGTCAAGGGCTGGGAGGGCCTCAGCGTCGGGCCCGGGGCCGAGCCGGAGACGGGGGCCTGGGCCGGCGCAGACAGGCCAGATTGGGCCTGGCCAGCCGGGAGACGGGGAGGCGGCCCAGGAAGAGAGGGAGGCCGAGGCAGAAAGACGCGCGGGGCATGGGGATGTCTGCGAAGAAGGCACGGTCCCGACGGGGTGACAAGTCTCCCCACTCAGAGAGTTCCAGGTCCCGGGCGACAGCCAGGATCTCCTGGCGGGCAGTCGTGTTTCGCAGGCCCCGGATGTCAAGGAGGGCCTCCACGTGCTTGCACCTGGGGGCGGGGAACAGACAGGGGCGTGGGCGTCCTTGACTCCAGATGCGCAGGACCCCACCCGACCCCTGCCCTTCCCGGTCCCACACCCTCACCTCATCCCAGCTCCCCTCCAAAACCTCGCTTCCAGCCACTTCCAAATCCCTCCACCTACAGTCGATGCCAGAATGCTCACCTCCAAACCCAGCACTGCAATCTTCCTGTTCACCCCAAACCTCAGCTCCCGATGAAAATGAACCTTCAATCTTCACCCCATCCTAGCTCGGACGACTCCGAAGTTTCCATCCTGGCGCCATCAGGGCCATTTAAGCTCTGCGCTCTACAGCAAACCCTTAACTTCATCTTCACTTTCATCCCAGACCCGCTCTGTGTCATCACTCAACTCGCCAGCAGGGCTCACCCACACTTGCACCCTAACTCTTACTCCAAGGCCAGGTCTGGAAGCTTCCCTGCCACTGCAATACTAGAACCCTCAACCAAAACTCAAATCAAGACTTCTCAACCTAGAACCCATTCTAGAACTTTCATCCCCAAATTTGACCTTGGAACACTCACTTCACCCCCATCTCATTCCCAGAATCGTGTTCCCCCGAAATTCCACTCCAGGACTAAAATTCACCTTGGGGACCCTCACTCCAACCAGAAACTTCATGCCCCAAACCAGCTCTATTCTGCAACCCTCGCCCCTAAACCCAGCACATTGGGACCTTTTCCTTCTCCCCCACCTCAGCTCCAGATCTCGGATCCAAAACACTCCAGAACCGCCACCATGTTTCAACTCAAGATCGTGAGCCCGACATTTCCTTTCAAGAACATTCGTTTCAGACAGAGCTCTGGGGTCTTCCCTGCCACCTTCAGCCCAGCCCAGTGTCTTCATCTTCCCATATGCCAGGTTTGGAATCCCCACAGCTCCAAAACAGTCATCCAAAACATGGCTCAAGAACTTTCCAGCTCAACCAAGCTCCAAAACGGGGCGCCCAAACTCAGCTTTGGAACGCCTCCTCCCAGGTAGAGAACTCTCCAACTTAGCTTCAGGTTCAAGTTCTGGTCTGAGATCCAAGACTCCAGTTCAGGCACTCCAACCCAGCAGGAATACTGGGACCCCTTGGGACCCCTTAGGACTCCAGGGCTCTGTGCCTCCCCAAGGACATGACCCCATTCCCCAGAACCAGAAGTGACCATCCTGAATCAGTTCCAGAACCCTCACCCTCGATCCTGGAACATGAACCCACTCATCCCTCCGTCCTTGTTTCCGTGGGTTTTGCATCTGAGTACAAAATATCAGCAGCCCGAATAGCACTGCGGGACTAGCGGTGCGCCTGCCACTGCCCCCACCGCTGCCGCCACCCCCTGGCACTCACAGATGGTGGGGTGGGGTGGTGTCCTGGTCTGGTGCGCTGGCTTTGGAGCCAGTTTGCTGCCTGGGTTCAAGTCCCCGCTTTGCAACTGGCTAGCTGTGATATTTGAGAGGGGACATTTAGTTTCTGCATGCCTCCGATGAGTTACTTGTATATATTTTCTAAAATAACCTTAATTATGCCTCTTATAGAGTGGACATGTAAGATGCTTATTTAGGTTTGAAATAAGGAGCAAGAACTGGTATTGTTACTGCTGTGTATGATGATGATGATGATGATGAAGAATTCCCCCAATAACCTCATGAAGAGAGTACTATTATCCCCATGGAACGGATGAGGAAACTGAGGCTCAGAGAAGGCCACATGGAAAGGAAGTGGCCCACCAGGATTTGAATGGCACCTGAGCCAGCCGCTGTCCCAGTGCGTGTGCGCCCGCACCTCCCCTGCGGGGCCGGCCCTTCCTGCCGCCGGGCAGGCCCGCGCCCCCCTGCCCTGGGCTTCCTGTGACCGCCTGTTTGTTTGCAAGCCCTGGTGGCGGAGGCGGCAGGAGAAGGAGGGAAATCGTATTAATAATGCCCTGGTTCCAGCAGGAAACGGCCGTCAGACACGCTCACCGCCTCCCTCCCTCGCCAGGAGGCAGGAAACGCAGGGACCTCTGCCAAGGACGCGGGGAGACCTCGGCCAGGCTGCGGTGGCGGCTCGGGCAGGCGGGCCTCTCACCTTATGTCTGGGTAGTCGCGCACCAGCACCCCCACCTCCACCTGGATGCTGGGCGTGTCTTCCAGCTGCAGGACTTCGGCCAGATGGGGCACCACGGCGTCCAGCCACGAGGCCTGCGACTCCTGCAGGGGAGGGCCCCAGCTCACATCCTCGCCCCAACGTCCCCTCTCAAGCCACACCCTCTCCCTACGCCGGCCTGCTCTTGCCCCTCCTGGCCTCAGTTTCCCCTTTTGTAAAACCGCGCAGAAAACAGACCGCAGCCAGATTTGAAGGACAAATCCATAGTGTAATCTCTTCCCTGTTCTGTAGCTAATCTGGGACTCAGGGACACCCCTCAAAACCTTTTCCAAGTTTGCAAAATGTTCCGATTGGGAGGAAATTGGATTAAGTGTACAAGGGAGCGCTCTGCATTCTTCCCTACATCCCCATGTGAATCTACAATCCTCTCAAAAATTTGTCCAAAATAAACATTCCAAGGACTCCACGCTAGAAACTTCTGGAATAGCGTCTGAGCGAGGCCCTTCCAGTCCTGCACAGTACAACCGAGTACAGATAAGATTTGGCGATTTTAAATTCTTGGGCTTGGCAATGTTAGGGTTCCGAGTGTCGCATTCAGCTTCCGTTTATGCACGTAGCAATAGTTAATGTTTAGGGGCTGTTCACTCTGTGCCAGGGACCGTCCTAAGCACTTAGGAATAACTGATCTGATCCCGCCGCAGTCGATGGGGACCCTTCTCCTCCTTTCGCAGCCGAGGAAAGCGCCCCGAGGCGAGCTCTCCGATTTTTAGCGCAAAGGGTACGGATCACAGCGTTAACTGTTTCCAGGGACCAAAAGCTGGGCGAAGCCCTGCCCCCGTCCCCCCTCCACCCCCCGGCCTTTGAGTCCTGGGGTTCTCGGAAGCCGAGCCGTGCCCGGTTTCTGCTCGCCCCGCCCGGCCCGCACTGACCAGCCGCCGGAACAGCCTCTGCAGCTGCGCCGCGTCCTCCCGGAGCCTCCCGGCCACGCGGCTGCGAGTCCGCGCCGAGCCGCAGCGCAGGCGCCCGCGGAGCAGGGGCCGCACGTACTCCACCAGCGCCCGCCGGTGCAGCTCGGCCACTAGCGCCTGCGGGCGGAGGGGGGGGGGACCCCAGGGGCGTGAGTCGCGCCAGGCCGACCCCCACCCGCGCGCGCCCACCGAGGGCACCCAACGGGAACCCCTCCCGCAGGGCGCCCAGCCCCAGCCCCCACCCCCTCCCTGCCCGATCCTGCCTTCCCCGACCCGTGATCAGCCGGTGGACACCCCTACCGGCCCCCAAAGGGTGCCCCACCCCAGACTCTCTCCATTCCCCAACCTCCACTCTCAGAGGCCCCCACCCAGTCCCCGCGGGCACGCCTCCCCGCACACCCCGGCCAGGGCGCCACCTCCTCCACCCACGGGAGCCGCTCCCCATCTTGAAGGGGGGTCGCCCCAAGCAGGAGCGTTCTTGCTCTCCCCACCCCCACCCCCAGGCAGGCGCACCTGGTAAGGTTCGTCCTGCATCCGGCGCAGTGCCAGGGCCTGAGCGCCCAAAGTGCCAACGATGCCATCCAGGGCCTCCGGGCTGCTGAGCCACTTCCGGCGCATCAGCTTGTTGAAGTGCGGCTGATGGGACAGAGCAGGGGGTGGTAGTTCTCCTCCCTCCCACCCTCCCTGTTCACTTAGGAATAGGTTCCCAGAACTCTGCTCCATGCTGAACCAGGGCTGCGTGGGGCCAGAGACACATGAGGGATCTCAGAGCCAGGCCCTACCCTCCTGGAGCTCACGGTGCAGAGGGGGAGAGAGACCAGTCCCCAGGCAGTGATGACCCACGGCTGGCAAGGCTGGGACAGGGGAGCCTAGGGGTTTAGGAAGCCCAGAGGGGATTCTTGACTCAGCACAGAGAATAAGGAAGGCTTCCTGGAGGAGGGGACACCTGAGCTGAGGCCCAGGTGATGATTGTCCTTAGCCAGGGGAGGGGTGGGGCAGAGTGTGGCTCAATGGGAGGGAAGAAGCAGTCTGAAGAAGGCTGAGTTTAGATCAGAGGCCAGGCGCGGTGGCTCATGCCTGTAATCCTAGCACTCTGGGAGGCCCAGGCGGGAGGATTGCTTGAGCTCAGGAGTTCGAGACCAGCCTGAGCAAGACCCTGTCTCTACTAAAAATGAAAAAAATTAGCCGGGAATGGTGGTGCCCACCTGTCGTCCCAGCTACTCAGGAGACTCAGGCAGGA
>CAUYSK010022870.1:0-42122 GCA_963575035.1 Avahi laniger
ATTTCTTTCTATTTTTGGTAGAGATGAGGTCTCGCTCTTGCTCAGGCTGGTCTCGAACTCCCGAGCTCAGAACGATCCGCCCACCTCGGCCTCCCAGAGAGCTAGGATTACAGGCGTGAGCCACCGCGCCCGGCCTGAGAAAGCATTTCTTAATGTTACTATTGTCCAAAATTTCATGCAAATAAGATGAATAATATGAATAGCACAGTAATATTCCTAATCAGTAACAATATTATAATGTTTCTGTTTTCTGATTTCAGACTAATACTAGTGTTGTTTAGCTGAGGCATTGTATTTTCTGTCTGATATATTTATTATTTCTACCTGAGGCAGATAATTCCCTTTAATATTTGTTCATCCATTAAAATTTTTGATTCAGGAAAACAAAGAAGAAATGAAGTGTTTCTTAATCCTGCTCTTTATATGATATCTTCGAATGTTCATTTGTGAGTTTTGTATCTTTTTGTTCCAGTCACTACATATATAAATAGAGAAATACAGGAAAACATTTTTTTATGAATTGCAAAATAGTCTCTTCCATAGTAGTGAAAGAGTCAATTCTTGCTTTTGTTGTGTAGCTCCACAATGCTGTAGCAGAAATGGAAAAGGAAAAGTTTGATCTTCAAAAGCGACACACTGAAAACATTCAAGAATTGCTTGAGGATACAAATGTACGTCTGAATAAAATGGAGAGTGAATACATGGCACAAACACAGTCCACAGTAAGTCTTTTTCTTTTCTTGACATTTTTAGAAACTATCTTCTTAATTTTCATGTCCTCATGCTTCCCTGATGTGCACAGTATATAAATATGTTATAGAATTAAAAGAAAAAACTTTACCTTCCTACTTGATACAAATTTATATGTCGGTGGACAGTCCCTTGAAATTTGCTGAGGGATTTGACTCTGGATTGTTTGATGCCACTTTTTTTTTTTAATCTTTCTTCTTTTTTTTTCTTGACTTTCTGTTCAGAGATAATTTCATTTCTTTCTTATTTTTTGTTTCATTCTTTTAAACTGAAGACTTCATTGTTTTTTGAAAAATGTTTAATGCTACTATAAAGGAAATCAAATAGGGAGATAGGAGTGGTATGACCACTCTGACATATTTTCTTAATAGAACATCTTGACTGAGGAACCAGATATAGGCATCGTATGGGTGAACCCAAAAAGCTCCTTCCTGAAAGGATACAGAGGAAGGTTACTATATTCAGGCTACACAGTAAAGAGGCCAGTGACATTGTTCAAGGAGAGATGGAGGATGCCCTAAAAGAGCCTCATTGATCACATCGTTGCAGACTAGAGTCTGAGGGAGTAAATGTCTCAGCCTTTTAGAAGCTCGCCTCCTTTCCTTAGATCCATAAGCCTGGCAGTTCTGTTGGCAGGCTAATCTGCATGTAGATCAGGGCTCTTCACATCCAAGACAAGTGTACCTCTTCAATTTTGTTACTAATACAGATAGTCCCTGACTTATGATGGTTTGACTTAACGATTTTTTAGCTTTATGTTGGTGGGAAAGCATTCAGTAGAAACCACACTTCAAGTATCCATATGACCATTCTGGGTTATAACCTCATCATAAGTTGAGGAGCATCTGATTTTCTACTGAATGTGTATCTCTTTTGTACCATTATACAGATGAAAAATTATAAGTTTAACCATCCTAAGTTGGGAATCATTTGTACAATCTTTATGTTTTTCACTTTCAGTATAGTAAATTACATGAGATACTCAACCCTGTACTATAAAATGGCTTTGTGTCAGATGATTTTTGCCCAACTTTAGGTAAATGTAAGTGTTCTGAGCACATGTAAGGTAGGCTAGGCTAAGTATGATGTTTGGTAGGTTAGGCATGTTAAATCCATTTTCAACTTGTGATATTTAAAACTTACAATGGGTTTATTGGAGCATAATCTCATCATAAGTCAAGAAGCATCTGTATATAATATGAGCTCACAGAATGGTCAAGTATTATATCCCAAGCATGAACCCAATCCTCATTTACCTCTTACAACCTCACCAGGTCAGCCTGACCTGGTCCAAGTACTTTCTTGAATTTAAAGCTGTGGAATTTGAACAAGAGGCAGTTACCCAGGCATATAGTAGACATATCTTAGAATCTGTTACTTTGGACCCTTAGACTACCACTAAGGCCTATCTCACAGGGTAAAAGAAATGGAAAGTTGTATGCACAATTGTGTGGAACCTGGACTTTAGGGTCAGACAGTCATGAGTTCAAATCTCATCTCCTCAATAGGTGGACTATCATATAAGCTTTTCAAATGTTAATTTTGCTCTTCTGTGGGATAGAATCACAGCAGTGCAATATAATATAAGTTGTTAGAAATATTAAATAAATTAATACACATAAATTAATAAGTACTTGATAGATAATTGCTAATATTTTCTTCAAAAATATACATTTTTGAATATAATGATAAGAGAGACAAGAATAATAATCAAGAGAGACATACAAATGGGAAAAGGAAGACTGAATTTAAGAAATTAATGAACATTTGTTTGAAGATGGAGAGTTGAACACAGTTTTGAACTCCATTTCCTCCCATGAAATGATAGGAGAGAAATTTAAAAAAAGATGTAAACCCAGATGGACAAAGAAAATGGGAGAGCAATATAATTCTTGGAGTTGGAAAGGTAATGGGTGAGTTGAAACTGACCTAGAAGGTTCAAGAAAGCATAAGCTTAAATCAACAGTGAAGAAATCTGAGGAGCTAGCTGAATTACACCATGAGACCCCTGGAGGCTCCAAACATCTCTGGAAGGGGTGTATAAGTGGTGCTTCAACACATGGATTGCTAGAAGGTCTATTTAAGAAGCAGCTTGATGTTGAATTTGGGTGATAGGTGCAGGGAGTTTATTATACTATTCCTTCTAATTTTGTAGGTATTTAAAGTATTCTGTGACACAACTTTTTTGAAATGATAAACAACAAAAAGCAACCAAATGTTTATATCCTTCCCTCTATTTCATGAAGCATGGGACTGTGTCTCATCCCACTCAGAAGAAGACATTAGGCTATGTTCTAGAGAAAATAAAGCAGTCTGTGGATTGGGAGACAGACACAGTTGAGATTTTTACCACAGCAGTTTGAAAAGAGTGGGGGAGCCGGGCGTGGTGGCTCAGGCCTATAATCTTAGCACTCTGGGAGGCCGAGGAGGGAGGATCACTTGAGCCCAGTAGTTTGAGACCAGCCTGAGCAAAAGCGAGACCCCGTCTCTACTAAAAATAGAAATAAATTTGCTGGACAACTAAAAATATATAGAAAAAATTAGCCTGACATGGTGGTGCATGCCTGTTGTCCCAGCTACTTGGAAGGCTGAGGCAGGAGGATTGCTTGAGCCCAGGAGTTTGAGGTAGCTGTGAGCTAGGTTGACGCCATGGCACTCTAGCCTGGGCAACAAAGTAAGACTCTGTCTCAAAAAAAAAGAAAAGAAAAGAGTGGGAACAGACCCCCAGCAGTCCTTGAGAATCTTTAGCACAGGAGCACTGTTGAACTCCCGTTGGCAACTTCCCATTTGCAGTAGGAAAGCCTTGCTATTCCTAAGGGATAGAAACACAACTTTGGAGAAAGACTGTCTCCCAAGTTTGTAATATATCAGCCGATAGGATTTGGAGGGAGAGGTGATCTTTTGATGAAGGAACTTCTTATTTTAACTTAGTCAAATTTATCAATCTTTTATAATTAGTGCTTTTTATGTCTTGTTAAACAAATCTTTATTGTTTACAGGAAAGTTTACTTATATATTCTAGTAAAAGCTTTAAGATTTTGCTTTTAATATTGAGGCTTTAATCCCTCTGGAGTTACTTTTTGCGACTAGTGCAAGATAAAGATCTAATTTCATTATTTTCTATGAAGATGACTTTTTTTTTCCAGCTTTACTTTGGAGTAGTTTTTCCTTTCTTCATTGATCTGTCATGCCCACTGTTCTGTATCAAAATTCCATATATAAATGTTTCTGTCAAACTTCTGTATATGTGAAGGTTGGCTAATTTCTCTGGTTCTGCAAATATCGTACTGTCATCACTGTTATATTAATAGCTTCATAATTACTCTTGGTGTCTGATAGGAAAGTCCTTCCTTGTCCATCAGAATGGTCTTGGCTACTCTGAGCCTTTTTCTTTTACATATATAGTTGGCCCTCTAAAAACGTGGGTTTCACATTTGTGTATTCAACCAACTTCAGCTCAAAAATATTTAAAAAAATTAGAAAATAATAAAAAGTAACAATAAAAATAATACAAATAATAACAATATAGCACAACAACTGTTTACATAGCATTTATATCATCTAGAGATGATTTCAAGTATATGGGAGGTAGTGCATAGGTTATATGTAAGTACTATAACATTTTAAATAAGGGACTTGAGCATCTATGGCTTTTGGTATCCGTGGGGGATCCTGGAACGAATCCCCTAAGGATACCAAGGGATGACTGTACATTTAGAATTGGCTTATTAAATTAAAAGAGAAAACAAGAATTCTGGGGTCTTTAGAACATCTTTTGTAATATTTATTCCTGAGTCTCAAATTTTTGTTATATGAAAGTTTTATACTTTCGCTATATAAAAGACTCAAGAATAAATGTATAAGTTTTATATATTTTAACCCTTTACATGTATGTAGCAATTATAATTTATAGTACATTGACTAAAACTTACAGAAAATGTTAAATAATGCTGGCAACAGTGGTTTTAAAACTTAAGTTTTTTTGTTGCAAAATATATACATGCTATTGAAAATCTAGAAAAGAGACATGACAAAAAAGAAAAAAATTAATGTCTACATAATAAAACTACTCTCTTACTGAAAGTATTATGTAAATGTCTGTTCTTCTACATTTTCAATCTAATGCTGGGTGTTTTAATTGAAAAAACAAACCGAAACTTTGCCAAGTTGATAGATATGTTAGTTTCCGAGGGCTGCCGTAACAAATTACCACAAACCAGGAGGCTTAGAACAAGAGAAAATTATTGTTTCATAGTTCTGAAGGCCAGAAGTACAAACTCAAGGGGCCACCAGGATCCTGTTCTCTATGAAGGTCCTAGAAGAGGACGATCCTTTCTTGCCTCTACCTAGCTTCTGGTGGTTTGGAGCATCCTTGGCTTTTCTTGGCTTGTAGCTGCATCACTCCTCTCTCTGCCTCTGTCATCATTCACTGTTTTTCTTGTGTATCTCTGTGTCCTGATGTCTTTATGTGGCCTTCTTATGCTATCAGTCATTGGATTTATGGCTCACTCTAAACCAGTGTGACCTCATTTTAACTTCCTTATATCTGCAAATTTGTTTCCATCCAAATAAGATTACATTCATAGGTACTGGGGGTTGGGCTTCAACAATTGGTAAAAAATTTTGTTTCATTTTTGTTTTAATTATGTTATCACTTTTAAAACTGAAAATATTAAAATTAAATCATGGAATTTAAAAAGAAGAAAGGCTTAATATGCACATGGAAGATCCTTTTAAACTATCATGTTTTCAATTTTTTTATGGCCATTAGGTTGCTCAAAGTCAAATGTGGAACCTCTCTTTATTAGTTAATCACACCAGTATGGTGTGTGCTTTTTTCTGGAGGGGGGCTACGTTTTTAAAAACTTTAATTTATGAATTCACTTAAAATAAAAATAATAAAGCCATTACATGTGAACACACATAATATTTTAATAACTATAAGATAGTACATAACATATACTATAAATTAACTGTATTTTACAAAATAAAAGACATTGAGTGAGAAGTATACCATTGCTTTATATTTCTGCACATCTTTTTAACTGGCTTAGATAGGCAGCTAGATCATATTTGTTTTTGCCTTTATTCTATTATTCTGTTGTGATATCATATGTCATGTAGCCTCTGGAAAACTCCACTGTACACTTGTGAGAAAATGATAGTGAAAAAGGCAAATAATATCTTATTATTACAAAAACACAGTTTTGACCTTGTGGATCCACTAGAAGACTCTTGAGGAATCTTACAAAGTTTTGACCACACTTTGCAAACCGCTTCTCTAAATGGTTAGCTTTCAAACATTTTTGACCATGACTCCCAGTAAAAAATAAATTTTATAAATTGTGCCCACATATATAAACACATGTATAAGCACATATCTTCCTGCATGTTTATAAGTCTCTTGAACTCCTGGCCTCAAGTGATCTTCCCACCTCAGTGCTGGGATTACATGTGTGAGCCACCACTTATAATGTAAACAAAAGTTTCACTTTTACTATTGACCATTCATTCTGACATATTCTGTTCTTTTTGTTTAATTTAATTTCATTAAAAAGTTGCTGGTTGTGATTTACAACTTGATTTCACATGGGTTGAGACTCCAAATTTGAAAATCACTGCTTTTGGGAGTATGTATTTAACAGTACAGTCTCTGTGTCCATAGAACAATTTTTTTTTTTTTTGAGACAGAGTCTTGGTCTGTTGCCCAGGCTAGAGTGCCGTGGTGTCAGCCTAACTCACAGCAACCTCAGACTCCTGGGCTCAAGCAATCCTCCTGCCTCAGCCTCCCAAGTAGCTGGGACTATAGGCATGTGCCACCATGCCCGGCTAATTTTTTTTCATATGTATATTTTTAGATGTTCAGATCATTTCTTTCTATTTTTTAGTAGAGACGGGGTCTCGCTCTTGCTCAGGCTGGTCTCGAACTCCTGACCTTGAGTGATCCACCCGCCTCGGCCTCCCAGAGTGCTAGGATTACAGGTGTGAGCCACCGCGCCCAGCCCATAGAACACTTTTCAAAGTGATTTTCCCAATTTCTGCCACCACTCAACAGAGCGTGAATGTCATCTCTCCACATCCTTGCTGACACTTGGAATTATCAGACTTTAAAATTTCTTCTCATTTGAAAAATGTCATATTTTCATTTGCATTTCCCTGATGACTAATTTGTATGTTTCTTGGCTATTTGAAGTTGCCTGTTCATCCCCTTTGTCCATTTTTTAATTCAGTTATTTATTTTTTTCCTTGATTTGTAGAAGTATTTTATATATCTAGGGTAAAAATAAATTGTCAGATTTTTTTCATCATTCTTTTTTTATTGTGGTAAAATATATATAACATAAAATTGACCATTTTAACCATTTTAAGTATATAGTTCAATGACATTAAGTATATGTACATTGTTGTACAACCATCACCATCATCCATCTCCAGATTTTTCATCTTCCCAAACTGAAGCCCTGTACCTATTGAACAGTAATGCTCCATTTGCCTCCTTCATCCAGCCCCTGGTAAACACCCTTCTACTTTCTGTTTATGAATTTGACTACTCTAGAAATCTTATATAATGCTGTATAATGTGGAATTATACAGTATTTGCCCTTCAGTAACTGGCTTATTTAACTTAGCATGTCTTCATGGTTCATCCATATTATAGCATGTGTCAAGATTTCTTTTTTAAGGCTGAATAATATTCCATTGTATGTATATACCACATTTTGTGTATTCTTCATCAGTGTATGTATACTTAGATTGCTTTTGGCTGTTGTGAATAATGCTGCTATGAACATTTGTGTACACATATCTCTTTGATATTTAAAGCCATGAAAAAAACCATATTTAAATCTGAAGTACATTTAACATCCTAAATTTTCCCACAATTGAATTAAATATATTAAATAATTTTAAAATTGAAATTTGTAAAATATATTAATTGCTTAAAATGTTTACTGCATTGGTAGGTATATTTCATTAAATAATATTAAGAGAGAAATATCTTTCAAAGTTGAACTTTTTATAAGTTTGGAATGGAAAGAAAAATAATACTCTGGGCCAAGAAGTAACTGTCAAGAAACTTCATTCTATTTTTAATGAAAGTTGAATTTAAAAATTAGTATTCAGATCTTGTCATAGGTAATAATAGTAAATACAGGGAAAAATGGACAGAGTCTGTCAGCAGGATTGAATTTAAGAATCATCAAAACTAGGCAAGTCTTGCTGAGTAGCTCCTGATTTAATAATTAAACAAGGTAGAGTTCAAGGCATGGCTTAAGATGAAAGACGAAACTGTCGCTGAGAATTACTTTCTCTGTTTTGTTCTTTCAAGCTTTTTTCTTTTTTGTTGTGTCTTATTTGGTTTTATTGCCATTTATTGTAAGCAGACACCTGTACAGATTATTCAACTTATGCTTTTTGGTATCAACAGGGATTTTCTTATGTGAAACTCACAGTTAAAACATGTAAACACTGGATGTTTAAAACAAATATTAAAACTTAGAAATTTAAAAATAATAACCAAATTATTAGATGCTTCAGGAGATGAAGACTATAAAATGATAGAGCTCTCTTGATATCAGGGTTTAGACACACTGAAAGTCTGTGGGTGGCTTAATTGAGATTCTAGGTTATATTATTAGAGTTCTTAATATTTTTCTATACCATAGACCCTGCGGGCAATCTGGTGAAGTCTATGCTGTCCTTCTTAGAATAATATTTTTAAATTTAACAAAGTATATAATTTTACAAAGAAAAATTATATCGAGTTACAGTTGTAAAGATATTAATAACTCAAAATTCTGATAAAATAATATATATACTTCTAAATTAATGCAATAAATATTAAGATCTAGCAGTGGACCTGCTAGTAATTTTTGAATAATGATGAGGGTAAACAAAATTTAGTGATTACCTAACAGTGCAATGAACTATAAAAATATCTGTGATTTCTATTAGTCATAGGTATTGCTAACACTCTCTTGGTTTGATAACTACATTTATAATTGAAGAGAAGTGCTAAATTTCGGTTAGAGTAGTAAAAATAAAAATGAACTCTTTTTTTCCCCCATTCAAATTCACTGATACTCTGAATGCCCTCCATGAACCTGTATGGTTGGTTAAGGTAAGATAAGAACCTTTACCGGAAGAAGTATCAAAGCCTTAGACACCTGAATTATTTTGTTTTAACCGTTGTTAGTAGTGACATATAATAATTCGTAGAGCAACTTATCAACTCACTGAGATAGCTAGAATTTGATTTTATCGTCTCTATCAGCATTTCTTCAACCTCATAATGATTATAATGAAGAAACCCCAATACAGCACTCATTCATCATTTTGAATAAAATGACTTTTTAAAAAATAGACTTTATTTTTCTGAATAGTTTTAGATTTACAGGAAATTTAAGAAGCTAATACAGTTCTCATATAACCCACACCCAGTTTCTCCTATTATTAACATCTTACATTATTTTGGTACACTTGTCACAATAAATGAATCAATATTGGCACATTATTATCAGCTAAAGTCCACAGTTTATTCAGAATTCCATAATTTTTACCTAATATCCTTTTTCATTACCAGGGTCTCATCTAGGGTACCACATTACATGTAGTTGTTGTGTCTCCTTAAGCTCCTCTTGGTTATGACTGTTTCTCAGACTTTTCTTGTTTTTCATGATCTTGACAGTTTTGAGGAATATTGGTCAGGCATATTATATAACACCCCTCTACTGCAATTTGTCTGATGTTTTTCTCATGATTTGGCTGGCGTTATGGGTTGAGGGAAGAAGAACACAGAGGCAAATTGCTATTTTCATTACATCATATTAAGAGTACATACTGTTAGCATGACTTATCACTCTCCATATTAATCTTTATCATCTGGCAGAGGTAGTGTTTGTTAGGTTTCTCCATTGTGATTACTTACCGCCTTTCCTTATTGTACCCCTGGATGAAAGTTAATATATGCAGCCCACTTTTCAGAAGTAAGGAATTTTACTCCCTTTCCTTGAGGGTGAAGTATCTATATAAATTATTTGGAATTTTTCTACATGGGAGATTTATCTACTTTCATTTACTAATTTATTCAATCATTTATTTATATTAATATGACACATGGATATTTATTTTATACTTTGGGTTATTGGGTTAGCAATCCAATATTGCTTTATTTTATTATTCAAATTGTTCCAGCTTTGGCACTGGGAACTCTTTCATTTGTCTCCTGTGCTCCCTTGACATACTCCCATCAATGTGGACTATAAGGAGAATGGTATTGAAAAACAAGATCTGTGTACCAGGTGTGCTTGTTGCAAGATGTCGTTCCTTTTGTGCCCTCTCAGCTGACATAGCAAGGAAATATATTCATATATGCTAACCTTGTATACAGTAAGTCCTCAATGTCATCGATAGGTTCTTGGAAACTGTGACGTTAAATGAAGTGGTGTATAATCAACTGATTTTTTTCTCTCATTAATTATGGAAATGATGTTATTTGAGGTCTTGCTGTATGTGATTTCACTTAAAGTTTTATTCCTAAATTATTAATAATATTTAAACTTTGTTCCACTTGCTACTTAGATCATACATTATATTTTTCCTTGTTTGAGAAAAATTTTAATTCCTTTAATACTTATTTTGGTGGTGACAATATTATTTTTGTTTCACAAAGTATATTTATTATATAATAATCCTAAAACCATTTTCTCTTTTCTCTTTTAAATTTTAGGGACCATCAATATAAGATTATAGTCTTAAGGAAAATTGATTATGATTACTTAGTTTATTTAATTTTTTTAACCAATCCATTCGATGTGGAGAGTGTCCTTTCAATAAATTGGTCAATTGACTATCCTTTTGAAAAAAATGCATCTTGAACGTTCACATTATTTAATAAACCAATTTTAGGAACATCTTAAAATTTAAATGTACAGATAAAATAACAGACTTTATAGAGGAAATCTTAGGAGACTATCTTGGCCTCGATGAGTTAAAGATTTCTTAAAAAGGAAATAAAAATGTTTTCCATACAGGAAAATACTGATAAGAGAATATACTAAAATTATACTTTTTGTTCACCAAATGATATCATTAAGAAAGAGAAAAGGCAATTGAGAGTGGAAGAAGATATTTGCAATTCCTTTATCTAATAAAGTCCTTGTATTTTAAATATATAAAGGATTCCTACAAATCAACAAGAAAAAGAAAAGCAATCCAATAAAAAAAAGGGTAGTAGATTTGAGTAGGTACCACACAAAAGAAGATATCCAAATGATTAATAAACACTTGAGAGGGTGCTCAAATCATTAATTCTAAGGGAAATATAAATAAACCAATTCAATTTCTCTATACACCTACAAGAAGGGTTAAATTTAACAAAAACAAACAAAATCACGGTACCGAGTTTTGACAAAGATGCAGAATAGTCAAAAGTCTCATACATTGCTATAGGGAGTTTAAATTTTTATATTGAGTTGGAAAACTCTTGGTTAATAACTACTAAAGCTTAACATAGGTGTATTTTCTGACTCAGCAATTTCACTGCGAGATACATAACCAAAAGAAATCTGCACTGTAAAACATGTGTGAAAGTGTTCATAGCATAGCAACATTATTTTCTATAATCAAAAACTGAAAACAACCCATTAATAGAATAGATAAATTATTTTAGCTATATTAATTCCATTTTACAAAGTTTAGAAAAAAGCAAAATTTGTTGTGATAGAAATCAGAGTAGTGTTTACCTTTAGATAGAAGGTGACTAATAAGGCTTCGGAGGGGCTGGTAACGTTGATGTCATCTAGTGGTTGATTCATGAGTATTTTCAATTTGTGAAAAAATTATCAAAATATACACTTAAGATTTGTGCATCTTTTTGTGTATACGTCATATTTTCATAAGTTTATGAAATAAGAAATTTTGTTGCCCTTTTTGCCATAGGAGTTTTCCATAAGAGAAGTTTGGACTCTAAATATTAATAGTTGCCTAGGACTAACCCTTTTTAATTTTTGACTCCTACAGAATTTCAAATTAAGTTTATATGTAAACCTCCAACATTTATATCTCCAGGCCTGATTTCTTATACTATCCATGTTGTTGCATAACTCTTTTAATGCTGCATAACTGAAAGAGCCCATAGGATGTATTAGATTTTCTGAGACTTAACTTGTTGAAAATCATGTCTATGATATTTCATGCCAAAATAATACTCTTTCCCAAACTTTCTTTTAATTCCTTATTGTCATCATCATTCTCTTGGTGCACTAGATTTTGAACCTGAAAGATTTAGATTTTTGCCACTTCTCATCTCCCTCATTTAGCATTCTACCGAATCATTCAATTTACTTCTCTGAGAATTTTCTTGGATCTGCTCTCTTCCCTTCTGTTTCCACAGCTACCAGTTGAGGCCAGGCCATTGTTGCCTCATTCCTGGACTCTTCCAGTAACCTGCTACTTTCTCTCCCTGTCTCTTCTTGCTCCATATCTGACAAATGCAATTTTTCCCATTTTCCCATGATCCAGAAGTTGAATTCCTAATCTAATGCCTCTTATAACTTCTGCTTGCAAGCCATATCGCTTCAAGAAGACCAACTTAGTCTTCCAACTGCTACCTTTGAGTTCCCAATATGGGAAGATATCCTGTGCACCCAAGGTAATCTGTTTATCATTTCCTGTACAGTAACTTATTGCTTCCACGTTCCTATTTTTATATATCACTGAATTGCCCTTCTACACTGTCTGTTACAGCCTGTGAAACATCAGCATCCTTTTTCTTGAATAATTTTTTACCCCATTTTGAGGCCTCCATTATTTTGTTCCCCCTCGTCTCTTTGTATTCTGTTTAAAAAAGATTATTTTGTTATTGTCCTTCAGGTACTTTGTTTGTGTCTATGGGCTTTCTCTTGACATTATAAGTTTTAAATTTCTTTTATTTACTTCATGCCTAGAATTATGTGTTAAACAGTGAGTATTAAAAAATGCTTTAAAAATAAATCATAAAATGAATAACTGACATCACATATTTTGCTTCTTCAATCACAAAGTTGGTATCAGTATTTACAAAAGTATTTGTCCAATAAGTACAGCTCTTAGCACAGAAACTGCTTTTTCATTTCATAGAATACTTATCTGAATATAAGAAAGCATGCCAGCTTCTAAGAAGAATCAAGCCTTGGTAGGTGCTTAGTGCTTGAAGAATTAGTATGAGAATCATCTTTTCTCTGTTTCACCTGCTTATATTTTACCCATTTTCTTCTGCCATGATCCTCACCCCTCTTTTATCTTGTCCTTCCAGCATTATTGACTGCTTGATTTTCCTACTTCTGAATGTTTTTCTTGACTTCTAATTTTTGTTTTCCTTCTGGTGACTGTTATATTTGGCACAGTTCTAGAACTTCCTAATCTTGTGTCTGTCCATTTGGTGGACCTCATAAGAAATTCATAAGAAATAGTTTTTGACAAACTGGTAAAGTTTGGTCTTAGGTACGTTGCAATTAGCATGGACATAATAGGTAAAATTCATTTTGAAAAGTAGTGTGAACCTGAAGGAATATGTTGAGTAGTGTGCCAAAGGGATGCTTCTGGCGCCTATTGATTTTATTTCCATTATTGATTAAGTAATTGGGAATGTACTTGTCATACTTGTATGGTGCTAGAGTAAGAATTGTTGTTGTTATAAAAAGATAAGCATAATCTTGTAGAATTAGAAAAATCATTCTATGAAAATCCTGATAATATTCCAAATGGACAGTTTAGTTTGTTCAAATGTGGGAAAGACTATACATAAATTTTGTAGAAAAAGATGATTTAATTGTTAGTTAGCATTATAGATAGAGCTATTCAATGTAGTTTGAAGTGCAAGAGCCAGAAGATAATCATATAATACCCCAGTGACATTATCATTACCAGAAGGGGAGAGAGAGAGAAAGGTGAGGGGGAGGTGGAGACATGGACAGATACAACTAGAGAATTCTAGTGGAAAACAGACAACAAAGAACTAAAAAAAAAAAAAAAAATTAAAAAAAAGAAAAAAAAAGAAAAAAGAAAAAAAAATAAGAGAGAAAGGGTAAGAGACCAGAGAAACATGAGTGTTAAAAATCTGGTTATTTAGACAGAGTGGCTATGGAAAGATTTCTTCATAAGATGACATTTAGGCAGAGAACTGAAAAAAATGAGACACTAAGCTGTGCAGGCTACCTGGAGGAAGAGTGCTATAGACAGAAGGAATAGTAAATGCAAAGGCTTTGAGGCTACCTTGATGACTTTGGAAAACAGCTGAAAGGCTGGAGTGTAGCAAATGAGAGGGGAGAGTGGTAGGAGATGAGATCAGAGAGGCCGTGATAATCATGCCTTACTCTGAGTATGAAGGGAAGCCATTGGAGAGTTTTGGCAAGAGAGTGACATGTTTGATTAATGTTTTAAATGGATCATTTCCTTGAATTTCAATCATTTTATCATATACCTTAGAATTCTTCATTCTGTATCATTTTTATAGTGTACCCTTTCTATTTGCATATTCTTTTCTTGTAAAATTTTCTTATATTATGTCATTTAATATATTTTCATGTTTTACCATTTGTGTTTTTCAGGTATACCAATTATGTAAATGTTGGATCTTTCTTTTCTCTTTTCTATATTGATTGTTTGCTCTTTAAATTTTTGCTTATTCCAGTTTTGATTTTGTTTGCTTTCCACTGGCTTTTCCTTCATGTTTATTACTGTGTCCCTCTGAGACATTATTTTTGGAGCTATTTTCATTGTAACTTTCCCTTTCATGGTGCTTTTTCACCCTTCCCCTTTTACCTGAGATCAGTGTGTTCATGTTTTATTGCTTTTTTTGTATCTCAACATAGCTTACCTGAGATCATACAAGTTTTTTTTGACGTAGTTTTTTTTTATAGAGGTGAGATTTAACTTTTTATGGATATATAATCTTTTTGCAAATTGTAAAAAAGTACTTTGGAGGCATTTAGTGTTGATTTTATTCTGTCATATGTAAGTGATTCTCTTTTTCTAGATGAATGTTCTTCATTTGCTTTTTGTTTTCTCTGCCTTTCCTCTCATTTCCTTACCGCTTATTTGTATAGATCCTGGTGGTACATATTTGATGATTTCTCATCTTTAAATATACACATTTCTTCCTTGGCCAGCTACTTGAAGAATTGTTTCTGGATATATAGGGCCATGGTCATGTTTCGTAGTAGAAGAAGTTTCTTAGTATACAGAGGTACATGAGAGTGAATTATTTAGCATTTATTACTCTGTGGCCTACTGCAAGGCTTCTCATAATGTTTCTTTCCCTTAATCCATCTTATCTGTAGATTGCTTTCTGCAAAAATGGTTGTGTGATTTCTCATTCAGCACAATCTTTCCTCCTTCTTTTTCATGCTGGATTGTGTTGAAAGAAGCTATAATCACAACCTACGCAACTGTTATTGTTGAACCAAACAAGAGATTATTCACATGCTACTTAGTTTGGACAACTGTGTTCTGATGATATTTTCTAAGATCTCCAGCTATGAGTCATTTTCTCCTGGACTATTCCTGCTCTTATATTGGTCTTCATTTAATTTTGCATGGCTTCTCATATATTTTGAGCCAGGATGAAATATGTATGCCTCATATGTCTTATTTCAATATCTAGGCCATCTGCATGGTATGTTTCTATTTTCTCTTTATTTCTTGGTATACCTATTATTTTTGGGTTGATTGCCACGCATGGTGTATGGAAAGTAATAAAGACTTTGTATGGCATTACTTCTTTCAGATTGCCTCTGCCCTAACCTCTGAGAGGCAGCAAATGTGGAGACAGATCACGTGATCCATTCAGGGACTGAATTGACCCAAGGCTGGGCTATAGTCTTTGTAATCTTTGGTTTCCTTTTGACTAACCTCCATTGCTAGTGGTAGCCCTCAACACAAGTCCCAACTGAAAGCCTTGATGTTACTAGGGGTCCCTCTCTTTGGATAAACCTACAATTTGTACTCCTCAGAACAGTGATACTGCGGAAAATTCTGGTGTTCTTTTCAGCGTTTTTCCCCTTGGCTTCTTGGTTTGCTGCCCTGTGAATATTAAGATTTAAGAAATTTCTTTTGGAGAAAACTGCTGATATGGTGCCCACTTCTCTGTGAATCCCTTTTCTCAGGCCTCTTGGTTCCTCAAGTCCTGACTGCCTTGCCCACATTCTGCTTTGATTTCCATCCTCATCCTCCAACATTGGAAAATACCTTTAGGGTAAAAGCAATTTGTGGAAGGTTGACTCATCTCTCTGAGATTTCTTCCTCTGGCCCCCTTACATCCAGGCCGCCTTGGAAATCCTCTAATGCGTTTCTGTTAGGTTTTTTTTTTTTTTTTTTGGTATCTTTCTGGATTTTTCAGTTGTTCTCAGCAGGAGTCTGATGATTGTCTTAGAAGGTGCATAACAGGGTAATTGACCAGAACTTCATACTAACCTTTCCTAATTACTCACACTTATTAGAAGTTTAATTTTTAAAATGAAAATCAATTGTCCCTTCAACTGATGCTTGCTTACTCTAATTTTAGATAAAGTACTAAAGATTATAAATACTTTTATCCTTTTTTAAAATTTAAGTCCCACAAAGGTGAAAAATTTTAAATAACTTAAAAATTAAATAATAGAGAAATGATTTAGTTGATTGATAATTTAAATACTGGGAAAAATGGAAAAGTGCTTTTTATAAAATGATAAAGACATCAGAAAATGAAACGAATGAAAATCTTGTGCACTAACACTGCAGCTATGTAATAAAATATTCCTGTATACTTATACAATAATAAGTATATCACTTAATTGATAAACCCCTGTGTTAAAATTTTGGGGTTAAAACGCCTTCCTTTTTAAAAATATTATTACATTGCTTTTATAATTTTAAAAAGTTTCCAAAACTGCAAAGAACTCTGGTAAGTGCTCACCTAACCAATCTACTGATAAAGAGGTATAAAGAGAATGTAACTTTCCTGAGGGCAGGGACTTTGCCTGTCTTATTCACTGCTGTGTATCTACATCCTGTAATAGTACCAGACTCAGTAAATATTCATTAAATGAATGAATGGCTAAAACAAGATAACCATGATGTTCTTAGTTTTATGGGAATAAGTATTTTTTTTTAAGACTTGGTTAATTTAGAAGTCAATTTAATTTTTACTATTATGGTTCATGATACATTTGTTTTCTTTATTCTTATAGGCTATATATTTTCTTTAGGCTCCTTGGTGATATGAAAGTGTTATAAAGTTAGTCAGAGGCTTTTTTAACAATGACCTATTCTTTTAGAACCACATGGTCAAAGAGCTGGAGGCCCGTGTGCAGCAGCTTACTGGAGAAGCAGAGAACAGTAATTTACAGAGGCAGAAATTAATTCAAGAAAAATCGGAACTTGAAAGATGTTACCAGATAACATGTAGTGAATTACAAGAAGTAAAGGCAAGGTAATGTCTGAAATCAGATGTCTATCAGGCATAGCTATAAAATGCTGATATTAATTATAAATTATTAGCCAAAATTACCTTGTGCATTTAACCTTGAGAAGTTTCTAACCTCAATACCACTGTTTATTTTTTTAAAGTCCCTTGTAACATAAGTATAATGCTTAGAAGCAGCTGATAAAAATGTTGATACTTATTTGATATATTGAATGATAATATATTTGGATTTAGTTGATTAAAAAATTCCATTTTAGAGATTGGTTCTAAATATATTGGAAGTCTATTTTATTCTCTTACTGCTTTTAGGCGCAACGCACTGCATAAAGAGAAAGATCATCTTGTAAATGATTATGAGCAAAACATGAAACTATTACAAACCAAATATGATGCTGATATAAACCTTCTAAAACAAGAACATGCTCTTTCAGCTTGTAAGGTATTGTGTGTGCTGGTAGATACATCCACCCAAAGTAGTTATTTACTTTACTTGCTTATAAGTCATGGATAGCCATGAAGAGATTATTTGACATTTGAAATTAGTCTGTCCTTCACTTTATCCTTAAAATAACAGAAATTTCAAGAATTTTTACTGACATTTAAAATGTTGAAAATGCCAAATGTCTAATAGATAGTACAACATAAATATTTTATAAACTGAATTCTGATATGTTGGCCCTTTTAAATACCAAAGTTTTTAAAGAAGGAAACACATAAATCCCAAGAAGAAATGCTTAGTTGTGTTAATAATACATTTTTCAGAGTAACTATATATATTATTATTACTATTATTTTGAAATCTTGGATTCTTCTTTAGTTTTATAATTAAAATTTGAAAAGACTTCTGTAAACCTATTATTTTTATATCAGTGTTACATTTCATAACATTAAATGCTATACAGCATTTAATTATTTTTACTTTAAAGGATTTTATACTATCTTTTAAAAACATTTTCTACTCAGATTTATGGACAATTTTAATTCTGATTGACCTTTTAGGGGAAAAAAGGTAATTTTTTCAACCAGAGGTTATAAGATTGTACAAAAATCAATATTCTACTTTTTATTCTTCTTCTTAAAATCCTTTTAGTCATCTGGTATGATTGAGGAATTAGAACAGAACATCTGTCAATTAAAACAGCAGTTACAAGAATCAGAACTTCAAAGAAAACAACAGCTAAGGGTGAGTCTTGTATTTCTACACAGAACAATGGCCAAACACACCTTTTCTTTTCTTGATTTATATGTATACATGAGAATCAATTAAAAAAAAACTCTCAGAAATGCAAGTAGCCTTTTCTGATTACTTTATTGTATTATATAATTTTTCATTTAAAAAAATTTTTAACAAAGGTAGATGCTAATAAGATACAGAGAATAAAGGGCAATAATTTTAATTTGAATGATCTCTTTTTTGAGATTAGTTTCTAAAATAAACCTACTTAAATATATTCTTATTTTACAATAATTTCCTCTTTTTAAATTATCTACAAATAATCTCTCTCTCTGTCACACACTCATACCTTTTAGATCTTTCCTTTTCTCTCATAGTCAAAAAGTATCAAAAGTACCAAGGACTGGTATAACTTCCAATCTATCATCTCCATATTGACTCAGTTGGTCATTTTAAAAGTAATATCCTAATCCAAAGGGTCAGAAAGGCTTCCTAACACTGTAAATAGGTACTTTGGGGAATAGTAACATCTTTAGATAACTAGGGTTTTATGCCCTATAACATGAAGCTACTCCTGTTTCTAATTGTGGCTTGGAAAATCGGGCAGGTAGGGTTCTCTTAATGATATGCAAAACTCTGAAGTAAAGTTTGATATCAAGTAGATTCGTTGATTTCATTAGATTACTAATTTTATTTTCAGTAGCAATTTTAGGTATAATACAAATAAACATTTATCATTCACAGGATCAAGAAAATAAGTCTCAAATGGAGAGAAGTAATTTAAAATGCACCTATGAAAAAAAGGTAATATGTTTTGTTGGAAGCTATAAAACATTTAAAATAGCAAATGAGGCTTTAATGACTGCTGATTTTTATAAAAAAGCCATACATTCTCATCCTTAAAGAATAATTTGTTTCTAAGTTAACTTTAGCTAACCAGTGATTAAATTTTGCTTCTTTATTTTCCATGTTTATAAACAAATTCTTTAGTTCAAGTATTAATTATATCAACATTAAAATACTACTCGCATTTTATATTTAATTAGTGAAGACTGTAGTCGGCCCTCCATATCTGTGTGTTCTGCATCCGTGAATTCAATCAACCATGGATTGAAAATATTCAGAAAGAAAAATTCCACAAAGTTCCAAAAAGCAAAACTTGAATTTGCCATACAAGTACTACTTTGAACTCATACAAATGAAGTGATGTATAGGCACTGTATTAGGTATTATAAGTAATTTAGAAATGATTCGACGTATAGAAGGATGCCTGTAGGTTACATGCAACTACTGTACCATTTTATACCAGGGACTTGAGCATCCTCAGATGTTGGTATCCTCAGGGGTCCTGCAACCAATTCCTTATGGATATGGTGAGATGATTGTATTATTATCTTAACTTTTTGTAATAATACTTTGAAATTATATTGTCTTTCTACCAGTTTATGATACAATCAGTATCGTAAACTATCAGTGTCATAAAAAGTATATGCTTTTCTCATTTGTGCAATGAGAACTTTAAATATTTAACCAAAGAACATAAAACAATGAAGAATTGAGAACTATTCAAAAATGATTAATAATTGTTTCTTGTTGTTTATAATACTGAGTATTTCTACCAACAATTTTGGTATCCCTGTTATCAGTAAGAACTAGGGCTTCTTGGCACATTTAATACCACAGGCAGTAAAGTATGGAGTTCTATAGATTTGTAACTATGAAACTTCAGTTTTGAAATTGTTGTTTGCTATAAGAAAGTGAAAGACTAATTGAAACAGCAAAGGTGTTGCTACTTCTATAATTATTTGCTATTCTAATATTTACCAAATTAATGTACTTGTAACATATGCGTATAATGGAAAACGAGAAAAAGGTTAACCTTTCAACAAATTAAAATACACGAATTAAAATTAAACATGGTTTATATCATGTTCAAAATATGTACAACATATTCTTAAAGTATTTTGTAATATCACATCTTATCTATCCATGTAGACACTCAACAGATATCCATTAAATGCTTACATTGCACAAGGTATCATATTAGGTACTGAGATGGGGCTGAAGATGATTTACACATAAATTCTGCTCTCATAGTCAAAAAGTATAGGGCTTAATGTATGGGAAGAAGAATGTTTCTGTCATTTAGAAAAGTGAGTATTTCTACTGACATGTATTGACCTATATATGTTTTCTTTATAATACATTTTCTTATTGCTACAGTTTTAATACAGCTCAATTCAAGATCTTAAGCATATTTCATGTCTATAAAATGATATCTGAACAGGAGAGGGAAATATTGCTTTTACTGAAATAAAGAACATATTTTCAGTGTCTACTGTTGAGCCATACAGCTTCATAAATATCTTACTTACTGAAAGAAGAACATGTATTATCAGAAGCCTTGCTCCCCACTATGTAAGGCATATGGATCCTCTGGGAGTACTTGTTAGTCCATTGTTCATTCTTTGGGCAGATCATGGCTTCCTGCCTGTTAAGGAACACCTTCCTGGCCTCCTGCTCTGTTACACTGCGGTCAGCTCTCTTCCTGATTGATGATATCTGTGTATCTGTGAGACAGATGGGCTAGTGGCAAGGAGAAGGGCACACACTTACTAATTGTGAAAAAATGTATTCCTGTCTCAAACTTCTTTAAGTCCAACTGAGGGTGTTAGATATAGAGATGGACCTAGAAAGAAAATCTTTCTGCTACCATTGTCTTTTGTGGGTATTTAGCCACTAAGTAAATTAAGGTTTTTGCTGTCCGTCCTTCTCCCTGATGAACATACACAAGAAAGGGAATATTAGAGCTCAATTCATATTTATCTAGTAACCTTCTGACCATTCCTATTATTTTGTTTCAGGGAGCAGACCTAAATCCTTTTTATTAGGCATCATAACTACAGCTATTCCCTTTCCATGAAGAACCAATTGTCCTAGCCTTTTAATAAAGTAACTAAAGAGTGTTAATTGTTTTCAATGTGAATAATAAGACTTGTTTAAAATAATAACAATCTTTAAAAGAAAAATGACCATATTTGTTCATATTGCATATAGTCTAACTTTATTTATATTGGAGGAAAATGTTGCTCAGCATGTCACTTTTTGTTTTATAATTAATTCCATAATCTCCCCCTTTTAAATTGACATCTGTTCTTCTCTCTTTATTAAACCTGCTGTGATCTCAAGCCTTGAAGATTTGATGTCTTGTACCCCCCTTTGGGAATATCCTTTTTGACTGCTCAAAGAGCTGACATAAATCTTACATAGCCCTGGACTGTGTAACTGGATAGTTAAATGGGATGTATAGGGCTTTTGTTTGTTAGACAGTGTTACAGGTGTGCACATTCAATAACTTTTGAAATAAAACTTAGTTCTGAATATCTGTTCAGAAGGAGGAAATGCCATCTGAATGACATATTTTCTCATGCCTATAAGAAAGCAGCAGGATGGGAGCATACCAATCTAACTTGTCTTTGAGGTAAAAGAAATAGTATCAGATGCTGCCCCTAATTTAAGCACACACATATTATCTAATAGTCTTTATTGCTCTCTAGTGGCTATAGCCTACTCTTAAGATCTTTGAACATCAAACAAATAATAAGTAGTAAAACTAAATGTCATTGTTTGATGAAGTATCGTAATCTGTTAAATCAGGAAATGGTTAGGCTAAATGATTTTACTAGCAAGGAAACACCTGTCTCCTACAAATAACCTATTGCTTGTTTTCTAAACAGGCACCAGACAGTAAAAGATGGTGCTGTTTACTTAGAGAAATTTACAAGACAGATGTTAAGCATGTATATTCTAAAATGTGCTGAATTAAGGTATCTACTTAAAATCATTCTTATGTAACTATTTAACAAATGAGATATAAAGTCTAATGGAGTTCAAAACCATTAAAATAGTCATTCCAATGCTTAGCATTTATGTACAATTCTTTTAATTATGTTTAAGATAATTTAAAATGTTCACAGCTTTACATATATTGGATAGTATTTTTCAACTCCTACTTACATGATTTTTATTTTATTTTTTATTATTTTTTTATTTCAGCATATTATGGGGGTACAAATATTTAGGTTACATACATTGCTTTTTCCTCACTTGAGTCAGAGCTTCAAGTGTATCCATCCCTCAGATGGTACACACCACACCCATTAGCTGTGAACAAAAAAATACCCAAGAATAAAAAAGTAGTAGTAGTGAATGTCAAAATTAACTAAAATAAAGATGAATTTAAATATTTATTGTATATGCAATACACACAATGCAAGTATTAGAAGAGATTCTTGAAAGATAAGTTATGTAAAGTTCAAAAAAATTTAAAACAACCATCTGGATCACCCCCCAGGTTATATAAAAGAAAACTAAAATGATTAGGAGAGGGAGAAGTAAACATGTGCTGAGCTATCACTTTTAAAAAACAGGACATAGAATTTAATTTTTCACTCGCTGAATATTAGAAAGATATAGGCTAAAAATAATTGTGAAATCTTTATAGCATCATTGGTGAAATTAAAAAGTGTCTTATCCAAGGATACTACAAAAAAAAATAATACAGGCTAATATCCCTGATGGACATAGATGCAAAAATCCTCAACAAAATTCTAGCAAATCAAATTAAATAGCACATTAAAAGGATCAGATACTATGACCAAGTGGGTTTATTCTTGGGACGCAAGGATTGCTCAACATAGGCAAATCAATAAATGTGATACACCACATTAACAGAATGAAGGGTAAAAGTCATATAATCATCTCAATAGATGCAGAAAAAGCATTTTACAAAATTCAGTATCATTTCATGATAAAAACTCTAAACAAACTAGATGGAGAAGAAATGTACTTTTACATAATAAAGGCCATATATCGCAAACCCAAAGCTAATATTAACATCTTATTCAATGGAGAAAAATTGAACATTTTTTCCTGTAAGATCAGAAACAAGACAAGAATGTCTGCTGTTAGTTACCACATTTAGTCAACACAATGCTAGAAATCCTAGCTGGAGAAATTAGGCAAGAGAAAGAAATAAGGCATCCAAATTAGAAAGGAAGAAGTAAATTTGTCTCGGTTTTCAGATGACATGATCTTACATGTAGAAAACCCTAAAGATTCCACCAAAAAACTGTTAGAAGTAATAAATGAATTTGTGAAAATTGCAGGATATAAAATTAACATTCAGAAATCAGTTGTGTGTTTATACATGAATAATGAACTATACAAAAAAGAAATTATTCATAAGAAAAATCCCATTTACAATGTCCTACAAAATAATTAGGAATACATTTAACCAAGGAAGTGAAAGATCTGTATATTGAAAATTATAAAACATTGATTAAAGAAATTGAAGAAGATACCAATAAAGGGAAAGATATCACAAGTTCATAGATTAAAAGAATTAATATTGTTAAAATGTTCATGCTACGCAAAATGATTTTTGATAGGGATTCAATGAAATCCCTATCAAAATTTCAGTGGCATTTTTCACAGAATTTGATAAAAGTATCCTAAAACTCTGATGGAACCACAAAAAAAACCTCAAATAGCCCAAAAAATCTTGAGAAAGAAGAACAAAGCTGGAGGCTTCATATTTTCTGTTTTCAAAATATACTACACAGCTAAAGTAATCAAAAAAGTATGGTACGGACATATAAACAGACATATCGACCAATTGATCAGAATAACCAAGAAATAAATCCTGGCATTTATGGTCAATTCATCTTCAGCAAAGTTGCCAAGATCACATAATGGGGAAAGGCCAGTCTCTTCAACAAGCGGTTTGTGCAAACTGGCTATCCACATGCAGAAGAATGAAATTGAACCTTTATTTTATCCCATGTACAAAAATCAACTAAAAATAGATTAGTGACTTAAATTTAAAATCTAAAACTGTGAAACTACTAGAAAACATAGGGAAAAAGCTTCTTGACATTGGTTTTGGCAAAAATTTCTTGAACGTAACAATAAAGGATAGGCAAAAATAGACAAATGGAATTACATCAGACTAAAAAGTTTTTGCAGAGCAAATTAAACAATCAATAGAGTGAAGGGGCAAACTACAGAATGGGAGAAAATGTTTGCAAACCATACATCTGATAAAGGGTTAATATTCAAAATACATAAGGAACTCAAACAACTCAATAGCAAAAAAACTCCCCCCAAAACCAAAACAAACAAAAAACCCCCAAATAATCTGATGATTAAAAGATGAGCCAAGGACCTGAATAGACATTTCTCCAAAGAAGTAGAAGAAATGGCCAACAAGTATATGAAAAATTCTCAACCTTACTAATCATCAGGGGAAAGCAAATCAAAACTACAATGAGATATCATCTCACATCTATTAGAATGACTTTTATAAAAAACAAAAGAAAACAAAACACAAAAACTGAAAGGATGACAAGTGTTGGCCAGGATGTAGAGAAAAGAGAACTCTTGTACTCTGTTGGTGGGAATGTAAATTGGTACAGTCATTATGGCCAACAGCATGGAGGGTCCTTAAAAAACGAAAAATAGAACTACCATACGATTCAGCAATTCCCATTGTGGATATATATCCAAAGGAAATGAAATCAGTATGTCAAAGGGATATTAATATTTGCACTCCCATATTCATTGTAGCACTGTTCACAATAGCCAAGATACAGGATCAACCTAAATATTCATGTACGAATGAATGGATAAAGAAAATGTGGTATACGTACACAGTGGAATACTATTCAGCCTTAAAAAAGATGAAAATTCTTCATTCGTGATAACATGGATCAACCTGGAGGACAAAATACAGCATGACCTCTCACTTATATGTGGAAGCTAAAAAGAAAAAAATCAAACTCATAGAAGTAGATAATAGAATAGTGGTTACCAGGGGATAGGAGGGGTGGGGTGTGGGGAATGGGTAGATGTTGGTTAAAGGGTACAGAGTTTTAGTTTAGACAGGGGAATAAGTTCTGGAGATTTCTTGTATAGCATGGCAATTATAATTAATAATAATGTACAGTATACTTGAAAATTGCAAAGAGAGTAGACTTTAAATGTTCTCATTACAAAAATGATAGGTATATATGATAGTATGTTGATTAGCTTGATTTAATCTTCCCATAATGTATACATATATTAAAACTTCACATTGTATACCATATGTATACATATATATTTTTTAATTTTTTATTACAGCATATTACAGGGGTACAAATGTTTAGGTTACATATATTGCCTTTGCCCCAAGAGTCAGAGCTTCAAGCATGTCCATCCCCCAGACGGTGTGCACCACACACATTAGATGTGTATATACCCATCCCCTTTTCCCCCCTCCCATTCTGTCCAACACCCAATGAATGTTATTACTATATATGCACTTAAGTGTTGATCAGTTAATACCAATTTGATGGTGAATACATGTGGTGCTTATTTTTCCATTCTTGTGATATGTTACTTAGTAGAATACCATATGTATATATACAGTTTGTCATTTGTCAATTAAAAGAAATTTTAAAAACACCATGTTGTACACATTAAATATTTATAATTCTTATTTGCCATTTATATGTCAGAAAAGCTGGAAAAAACAATTTGCTATTTCTGCTTATCTATTAATCTATCAGAACATGGAGAAGTTTGGAACAAGAAAAGTCAGGAAGCAGGAAAAAATGGCATACATAAGAATATTTTGGTGATAGCAATAAATCCAATAATTTCCCCTATTAAAAGAAAGAATGTATAAATTTGGGCCAAATCCAACTATGTGATATTTGCAAGAGACTTAAATTAATTAACAAAGAAAGATTAAAGCCAAAGGATAGGTAAATATGTTTAAGTAAATAACAATGGAAAATAACATTTGAGATGTTAATTTCTCCCTTTTAACTTTCTTCCCAACTGTCCTTCCCCCACCTTCTACTTGAATAGATTTACTTTTCTCTCTGTGTTTTTTATATATTGGTATTTTGATTTTTATTTCAAGAAAGGATTTTACTAATATTAAAACATACTTCCAGAATCTTTAGATTGGGTCATATCTGAATTTTGGGGGGGGTTTTAATCTTTGATTCTGTACATTGAAAAGACTAGATTTGTGTTGGAATGGTGCTTTTGTTGCTTTAGTTATGTTTGTACTCCAATTTAACATGTTTACTATGTGCCAAGCACTGTAATACAGGTTAGGGAGCCAAGATATGTAAGATAATAATTTAAGTCTTGGACCTGGTAAAATTTTGAGCAGATTTTTCTTTTTTTCCCATATAAAATAAAATAAATGTAGTGGCAAAAATTTGCAGAGCAAGTTGCTCTTTCTCTTCCTGAGAAGAAAAATAGTCCTCATGAGATATTTTAAATTTGCCCTTTAAAATATGGGGAAGAGGAGCTCCTGTTTCCTAATTCTTGTGCATTTTCTTCTCTGCTTTTGTTTTTTCTCATTTTAGAGGTTACCGTCATAGCAGTCAATAGGAGCCTTTTGATATTATCATGGAAAATTTCCTCTCTACCCTCACTTCTTTTAGTTTATAAGTGGACATTGATTTTATTAATTTATTTATTTTACTAGAACACCAAGGAGAAGAACAATACAAGAGAATTATAAAAATAAAAGGTCAAAGAACATAGGGTTTGAGTTAAATAGATCCCCATCCAAACTGATGTAAATAACTAACTACAGGTATTTTTGGCTAACACTGAGGGTTTGATGTGGTTTGTCATAGTGTGTGTATATTTTGTTGTTTTGTCATTCTTGTTCTTGTGATTCCTCTCTCATCTCCATTGTCCACCAGTCTAGTTTCACTTTCAGCCTCACCTTGGTTGCCTGTGGGTCTGTAGCAGGTATTCTCACTCCACTAAGTAACTCTAGCTTTCTTACCTACAAGCTAAGGTGCTGCATCCTCAATTGCCATGTATGTGGAACCATCACTGTTGTTTTACTCCTTCCTTTTCATCTAGCTCTACCAAAGTTTCCTTTTCGTATTTTAAGATCCTTGTAATGACCACACTGGGTATGCTTCTCTGCATTTGCATATGAAGGGCTTTCTGTGGAGACAAATTGTCATTTAGCCCTTGTAATTGATTTACTCAAAGGATGCCACACGGTTTGGGGATTTCCTCCCAAACTCAACAAATCGTTCTACAAATTATTCCTAGTAGTGGAAAGAAGAATTTCATTATAAACCTTATGTGTTTGGGGAATATAGACACATGATTTATTTTATTCTCTGAATCTCATGATATTCTCTTCCTTTGGCAAAAATGTAATTTAAAAAAATCAAAATTGATTGCTCCCTTTTTCATTCTTACATATCAATTTATTTTAAAATAATCCACATGCAGGTAGATTCAAGCAATTAACTTTGAACAGAAAATTGGTATTGGAAGTATAGTATTAAAATCATCCTATAGTAAATTATTATGGTTGACCAAGGTTCTATCTTGACATGTCTAAATCTAATTTTATATGACAAATGGATTTGAGATAATTGTTTCATTACTTGTATTTCTCTTTTGAATAAACTTTGCTGTTTTCCAATAAATTTTACATATCCTTGTCATGGTAGGTTCATGACTTGCAGAGTGAACTTGATAAAGAAAAAGAAGATGCTCAAAAGAAAATTCATAAATTTGAGGAAGCTTTGAAGTGAGTAAAATTATAATATATTTAATTAAAAAATACTCTTATACTAAACTGTGAGCCAAATTCAGTAACTAGAACCTAAACATCTTATTTTCATAAGAGGCTTGCTATGGGTTGGTTTGTGTCAGTTTTCTATCACAAATCTCTGTTTTCAGAATTTTATTACTAGCCAGTAATTATTTTTAAAACAAGAAAAATCAGTTCAGCTATTTCTAAGCGATAGGAATGTAAGAAAACAGAGATGAGTGGTTTCAGATGATTTCTCCCTCTTAAATGAAAACAGATTTTTTTAAAAAATGAGATTTAGGTCTTAGAACATTTAGAAAGCTGACTGTAGATTTTATTGAAAAATTTGGGTAATGAAATGTTTCAGTTGTTATATTTGAAAATAGATTACTATACTGGCTTTGTTTAGGAAAGGTTTTGTCTTGTGATATAATACTTAGAAGTACATGAAAATGCTAGATTTTATTTGTCTTTTCCATTCATTTACTAAGTTGAGTAGGCCCTACTTATTACTAGTTTTGACCTTGCAGTTTTTAGCTGGAAAACATGGATTTTATTTTCAATAAATATTGAGTTTCCACCAAATGTCAGGCAATGTATAGTACCTTCCCATAGGATGATATAGTCCAATTGGAAAGATATTTAAGAAATTTGACAATTACAGTATTGAGTGATAATAACTTTAATTGGCAGAAGGTCAATAGGGTACCTGACCCAAGATAGTGATTTAAGAAGGGAAGCTTCCTTGAGGTAAGTATACCTAGCAAACTCCCAGAGAATCAGCTAATTCCATTTTTCTTGATTCCCTAAGCTTCCTAATAGGAATAACTTACAGAAAGGCCAAAAAAACCCATCCAGGATCAAACAAACTTAGTAACAAATTCTCTTTGGGAAGATTGCATAACCATTCCCTCTCCTCCACTTTGCTTATTAATAAAATATTGATTCAGTTACTGAATAGAACATCTTAAAATAATTTATATACTATGATATCACAAGATATCAATTTTTTATCTACACAAGGACTTATTGCTTATTTGTTCACATCACCAGTATGAATTAGATGCAATCAGAAGAGAACAATAATACTCATTAAACATTGAGTCATATAAATGTCTTTTCTACTCCAACTTGAATAATGACAAAACTAGGACATTCTTGCTTTTTTTAATGAATAGGATGCCCTATCTTTATTCCTCATTAATCTATTTTTTCTCCTTAAAATAATTGATAAAAACTTTCTCCATGAGATTTCCTTCATTAATTTTATTTAATTTACCATGCTTTTTCTCTTTTGTTGTACTTTACCTCTGTTCTTCTTAAATTTCTTTATACTTTCTTTATTGGTTTATTGATTTGTATTTTATATCTCTAAGGAAGGGATAATTCTGTTAAATAATAGGGAATCAACAAATATTTGTTTCGTACCTACAATGTTTATATACTGTAATATCATACTAAAAGAAATAAAAGGTTTAGAAGATAGAGCTCAAGATATGATGATGTTCTTAATGATTTTACACTCCAGGTTAGGCCCTTGATGTACTTAGAGTAACTAGGTATTAAGTTATTGACAGTAAGTGCAATTAGAAGTCAGAAAGATTTTTTCATTGGGATACTGGGAGTTTATGCATATAACACCGCAGTGTCTTTTACTGTTGCCTGATCAGAGAGCCCTGAAGCTTCCATAGTTTTCTGTATCAACATAATCGTTTTCTGAGGTAAGTAACACTCTTTAGGGCTTTTAAAGGGCTTTGCAAAAATACTGAATTTAACTTGGAGTTAAGGAAGTTATTTTAGAATTTTTAATAGATATTTGGTTTCATATTAATTGCATGTATACTTGATAGAATACATTGGAGTGTTTCCAAGCAAAACTCAGAATCTTATCATGTCACTCATTACTGTTTCTTATTTAAGTGATTTTCTGTCCCTGAAGTGATTGTTTTGGTGGAAGCATTTCTTACTGTTTGAGGGAGAAATAATCCATTGATTTTGGTGGTATAAATGTGGAATGGCTGGATCTGGATCAGTGATTTGGACTTGGTTGTAAAGAAGAATAAATAAGTCTAAAACAGTAAAATCATGGAATGGAATATACTGGTTAATTGGGTTTCTGATTAACCATGAGTTAATGAGAAGATACTTTTGTTTGAAATCTATTTTTTAATTTCAAAATTTTAAGGGGTTACAAATGTTTTTTTACATGGATAATTTGTATAATCCTTAAGTCAGGGCTTTTAGTGTGCCCATCACCAGAAATGTGTTCCTTATAGCTGACAGGTAAGTATAACCCTAACTTTCCTCTCACTCTCCCCATTTCTTGGTTTCCAATGTCCTTTTCATCTCTCTGTGTGTACCCACTGTTTAGCTCCCACTTATTAGTAAGAACACGTGGTATTTTGTATTTGTTTTTACATTCCTGAGATACCTCACGTAGGATAATGGTCTCCAGTTCCATCCAAGTTGCTGCAAAAGACAGTATTTCATTCCTTTTTATGGCTAAGTAGTACTCCATAATATATTTATACCACATTTGCTTTATCCACTTAAGAATTGATGGACACTTAGGTTGATTCCACATCTTTGCAGTTGTGAATTCTATTGTGATAAACATTTGAGTGTAGGTGTCTTTTTGATCAAATGACTTCTTTTCCCTTGGGCAGATCCCCATTAGTGGGATTGCTGGATTGAAATTATAAGTCTACATTTATTTCTTTGAGGAGTCTCCATACTGTTTGCCATAGAAGTCATACTAATTTGCAGTCCTACCAAGAGTGTATAAGTGTTCCTTTCTCTCTGCATCCATACCGGCATCTATTGTTTTTTGACTTTTTAATAATGGCCATTCTGATGGGGTAAAGTGGTATCTCATTGTGTTTTTAATTTACATTTCCCTGATAATTAGTGATGTTGAGCATTTTTTCATGTTTGTCATTTGTCTATCTTCTTTTGCAAAACTTCTGTTCATGCCTTTTTCATGGAGGTATTTTTTTTTTCTTGCTGATTTGTTTGACTTCTGTGTAGATTCTGGATATTAGTCCCATGTTGGATGTATAGTTTGTAAACATTTGTTCCCATTCTGAAGGTTGTTGAGAGTTTTTATCATATTTTAGAATTTTTAATAAAATTTCTCTGTAGATTTATTCCTGTCATTCTCTATGTAGGTGTTATCTTCATTTTGGCTAAATGTCTAGATGATCTTAACAGTATAGCACCCAGTATAGCAGGAGTAATGTAGTCTGAAAGCCACAGAGTAAGTTATTGTGAGGTCTGAGTTTCAAAGTAAACACCATAGGCTGGCTATTTTCCCAAAGGAGAATGTTCTGGAGAATGACTGCTACTGCTTTGAATCTATGAATAGTGTTAGGCCCAGTTGTCCAGAGATGATTCCATTTTGCTGAAAGACAGCCGTATGATATAGAAATGTGCCTTGACTATTAGAAAAATTTTCTCCTTAAGAAATATGCACAAAAATGAAAAATATCAGTTTTAGAATGTGGTGTTATTCATTCATGTGTTTATTGTTTCTTGACTACTTATTAGGGTATGTGATATGAAAATTAAAATACATAGGGAGTTGTACATTCTAGGTTTGAAGTTTCATACAGAATTTGAGATATGGATTTTAAAATCTCTATTTGTGGACATATCATTTACTTTTACATGAATAATGTAAACTCTTGAGGGCTATATGATTTTATTTCTGGGTTCTCCATTCTGTTCCATTGGTCTATGTCTCTACTTTTATACCAGTACCACACTATTTTGGTTACTATAGCCTTGTAGTATCATTTGAAGTCAGGTAACGTGATGCCTCCAGATTTGTTCCTTTTACTTAAGATTGCTTTGGCTATTTGGTCTCTGTTTTGGTTCCAGATGAAGCTTAGATCTCTGAAATATGACATGGGTATTTTGATGGGGATTGTGTTGCATGTGTGAATCACTTTGGGCACTATGGGCATTTTAACAATGTTGATTCTACCGATCCATGAGCATGATGTGTTTTTCCATTTTTTGTGTCATCTACAATTTCTTTCATCAGTGTTTCATAGTTCTGGTAGAGATCTTTCACTTCCTTGGTTACGTATATTTCTAGGTATTTTATTTTCTTTGTAGCTATTGTAAATGGTATTGAGTCCTTGATTTGACTCTCAGCTTGACCGTTATTAGTATATAAAAATGCTACTGATTTGTGTACATTGATTTTGTAACGTGAGACTTTGCTGAATTTATTTATCAATTCTAGTAGTCTTTTGGTGGACTCTTTAGGGTTTTCTAAATACAAGATTGTATTGTCAGCAAAAAGGGATAGTTTGACCTCCTCTTTCCCAATTTGGATGCCCTATGTTTTTTTCTCTTGCCTAATTGCTCTGGCTGGGACTTCCAGTACTATGTTGAATATAAGTGGTGACAGTGGGCACCCTTGTCTTGTTCCAGTTTTTAGGGGGAATGCTTTCAATTTTTCCCTATTCAGTATGATGTTGGCTGTGAGTTTGTCATATATGGCATTTATAATTTTGAGGTAAGTTCCTTCTCTGCCTAGGTTGAGGACATCACTTATTTGTACTTCTGTAGCCCTTCATGTTCATGTGATTTTAATCAAATTCATTTACTCGTTTACCCCACCATATATTTTGTTCTAGGAACTTTGTTGGTTCTGAGTATAAAGTGCTGAGCAAAACAGGCAAGGTCTCTGCTCTGGCCACTATACATGTCTGCACAGTTTTTATATTATACAGCTATAAAGGGCACTGTTTACATAGGCTACTATGTAATGCTCTCTGGAAGTTAGTTGTGTTTTTCCTGCTTCACTTGGTAACATCAGATATTCTTGACATTATTTAGTTAGCATAAGACAGTTATTTCACCTTCTATTGAGCTATCATTGGGATTGCTGCATTGTTTGTAAAAGTAGGAATTTTATAGTGAAGAGATAAAATGAAGTATTTTAGTCATTGTTTCAAGAGCTAGAGTTAGTAATTTATAGGAAATCCAGAATTAGTTGACTTAATCTTCTATGTCAATAACATCTTCTTAAAACTTCTTGCTTGAGTACTTCGCTAATCATCTTGCTGCCCTGGTGGCTGGTTAGTATCAGCTCAAATTATCAAACTGTGCCATGTTCTTCCTTTGTATAATTTTTTCTCTGTTCACATATACAGAATGAAAATAAGTGTTTTTTTCTTCTGGAGGCAGGCTTAATAGAGTGTCTCTAAAGCTACCCACTATTTCCTTTCAGAGAAAAGAAATCTTAGGGATTTATATAAAAAGTCTTGTTTTCATCATGAAATTTCTATCCACAACTCTTTAGGGTGCTAATTTTTTGTAGTGCTAATTCCAGACAGCTCTATGAGTTTGAAATGCTTTTAAGATTATATCATTTAAATAATAGGTGAATATAGGAAAAGTAAATAATTTTATAATTACTATTGGAATTCATTTCAGCATGTAAATAGTTCTGTGTTTATACTGTATTGATATAGGAAATTATTATAAGAAATGATAAGTAAAATATCTTTATTTCTAAAACAGACTTAAATGACTTATAGTATAAACACCTATTAACATGTAATTAAAATTAAAATATAACAGATATGTAGAGAAAGGTAGATATTATTATATCAGAAATAAAACTATTTCTGTATTTAAATTTTAAATTTTCTTTGACCTGAATGAACTCTTGCAGGTGGTTTGAGTTTAGTGTGGGTTAAGAGCATGGACTCTAGACCCAGCTGTCATCATCCAAATTCTAGTTCAAATTACTGTGTGACCTTCGTAACTTCCATGTGATTCAGTTTTTACATCTGTAAAATGAGGATAGTAATAAGATCTTCCTCCTGAGATTGTTGTGTGGCTTAGAAGAGTTAATATAAAGCATTTAGGACAATGTCTGTTATATATGTATATTATTATTATTATAAGGGCTATATTATATGATGTATTAGCCCTTATTATTTCATTTCTCATCACCTTATAAAAGGATATAAACAAGTTCTTCTGAAGTAGTAATCTTTTCCTGGCACCAGTTATTTTTTTCTTTTTCTTCTTTTTTTTTTTAAACAGCTTTATTGAGATATGATTATCACACCATAAAATTAACTTGTTTTAAGTGCACAATTCAATGAATTTTAGTAAATTTACAGAGTTGTTCAACTATCCCTATAATTCGATTTTAGAATATTTCTGTCACCCTAGAAAGATCTCTCATGGAACCAAATTTTAGAAGAAAGTGATGATTTTTTTTTTCTGATTAAAAGGAATGACTAATAAGGAACAAGATCTTCAATAGTTGTTTAGCAGAAAATGCAAACTATTTTTTATTTTGACCCTCAATAAAAGCTGAAGTCATAATATTATGTTGCACTTGCACATATAATAAAGATCTAAGCTAATATAGCCCTAATATGTTGCTTCCTATTTATTTAACTTTCTGTTGTTTTAAGTTTGATACAAGGATGCATTTAGAAGTTAGATTTCCTCTTTCGCTGTGTTTAGTGCTTGTATATATGTATTGAAAGGAACCTAGAAAAATATATATACACTATAGTGTTTGAAATAAAAGGAGGGATGATGTTCATGTTTTGCGTATAGTTTTAATTATTTCCAATAATTTTTGTAGCTTAAGACAATAGTAAAGACAAATGAAACCAATAAGGTTTTAGAAGGAAGAATTATAAAACATTAATAGTGTTGTATGCTCACCCTAGTCAGTAAACATACGGAACTAAAAAAAATTCTCTACAATTTTGCATATATTCTTAAATAAAAGTGTCTGAAGATTCCTCAGGGTCCTGAAACACTTTCCACGTTTCCCCAATTACTTAGCCAGCAAGGGGTCGAGCAGGATATAAACCCAGACAGTTTCTGAAAATAGCTAAAGTCTATCTTGGGTTTTTGACAGAAAAAGCCTTCTGTGTGTTTCATATAATAAATGGATAGGTGTCAGGGTTGACACATTCTTTTCTTTTTCTTTTTAAAGGTGAGAATTTTTCTCACCTAGAATGGAAGTACACCCTGCCACAGCTTTTTAAGAGGGGCTATTTAGGAGACCTATGGAATATAGAATAGGAAATAGAGCTTTCTAATAAGTGTATAATTAGGATTTTTTAATGACAATAAAATGTATTCTCCATGGAAGATTATAGTACATTTTAGACATACTTCAAATTTTCTTCTTGTGGGAATTCATGTGCATAGAATCATCTTCTACTTTTAATTTACCAATCTTACTTTGTAAACCTGAATCTGATGGTAGCATACATATTTTGATTCCTAACATTTCAGAGTAGGTAAATCTCATGAATGAACTGTACTTAAGGGAGATTATTCTGGCAGAAGTGAAAATATTATAAATTTAAATAATGAGAAAATGGAGACAGAAAAACAAGGAAGATGAGGCTATCATAATAGTCTGTATAAGAGATCATGGACTCTGAGACGGTGGTGAGTCTGTGATGGAGAGGATGAATGCAGCCACCGTGGGCCAAACCCTCCAGAGCTATCCAGTCTCATCTGAAAACTTTTTTTCATCAAAGTCAGAATTAACTTGCACCAATAATTTCAAGAGAGATGCTATTGAAAAACTGTATTATTTTATATTTTTCCATAACATAGATTGAGTAAATAGAAAAATGAAGTATAAATACTGAATTTTTAAAATATTGCTTATGATTTCTGAAGATACAAATTTGAGGATTTTACGATTTGGAACATTGGCATTTATATTGTTTGTATCTGTATGTATGTGTCTATGTGTATGTGTGTGTGTGTGTGTGTGTGTGTGTGTGTGTGTGTATATATATAGGTATATAGATGTATATATATTTTTCCCACAGTATGGCTCCTTCTAGGACTTGAGTCATAAACATGCCATGATGAAAAACATTTGGGAATGTAAAAAAATTAAAACTAAATTTGAGTTTTTTCTTGTTTATCAACTTTGGTTGTTAGGTTAAAAGTGGATATTTTATTTAAGTGGAATTTCAACTAAATTTTAGAGATAAATTATTTTAGCTACTTCTGTTTATTATTCTGTTTATTATTTTGCCTCATAAATGCCCAGAATGTCGAGAGGATTGATTAAGCAAACTAAGGGAAGCAATTGGGTGGACCTATGCTGGGCAGATCCAGTACTGGGTGACTTTTTGGTATCCTAACTGGTGATATATAAAAGACCAGAGATGGAACAGTAGATTTTGAACTATACCTGAACTTCAGCCAACGGAGCTGCTATATGTAGAACATGTAGGTATACCTTCTTCTATTTCCCCACCTATGTCTAATGTGCCTATTTGAACAGAATCCAGTTTTACTTTTTCTTAGAATTATCACTTCTCTATATCATTTTCCTTTTGTCCATTGTCTTGCTAAGTTTTAATCTTTGAAGATAAATATATTCACTTCCTTGCTCCCAAGAAAGGAAGAACAAAAAAGATCAAGGCTAGGTTAGCATTCCAAGAGAACTAGTAGCAGTAAAGCTTAGTCTGCCTCCTAAGAACTCTTTAGCCTTTTCATTTTCTTTTAGTTCTTAACAACATAAGATTCTGATTATTAGGCTCCTTGCTGAATTCAACTGGAAACCAAAAAGCTGGAAACCCATTAATAGAGATCATATAGGTTTGACATCTGGGGCACAGAACTGGGTGGCGAAAGATGGTGAGTGTACCTGAAGGGGCAAGTGAAAGATATTCAGCACAAGAGTTGATGGTAGAGCCCTTGGAGGCAACATTCTTAATTGTGGTTAGGCCAGTGGTGCTAGAGAGGGAAAGAGAACAGAAAATGACCCCGTAGCAGGCAGGGATACAAATGACCTGCCCCAAACAGTCACATATTATTGCAATCTCTTGAAAGGGAGTGTCTAAACTGGAATGTTCTTTCCCTCCCAAGGATGCTTTGGGGGAATACGAGTGAGTTCTTTTTTACATGTTTGGCTTTCCATATACTTCCTATTTTCCCCCACACCCTATTCTCTTGGAACTATTTTTAGTATACATCATGGAAAAAATTGCTATTAGAAGCCAAATGATGCTCTGAGATCCCACAGATTGAGGGGTAAACCACATATGTGGTCAACTCAATGCAAATATAACTGAGCAAGGGAGAAAGTACATGGTAACTGGAATTGCTCTACCCCTGTCCATTGAATTCTTAGTGTCATCCCCAGATTGTGATTCTTCCACTCAGATCCTGGCTTTTAGAACCCTTCACTGCACCCTATTACATCTCACTAAAGCCCTGCTATAAGCCCTGTTGATCATGAAATGCAGATATCTTCTGCTCCTAATGTATCTGATATTGACCTATAATACCCCTTTTCTGTCTCTATTTAGTTTTTTCTAAGAACAGAATGGTATTGAGGGTGCTCATCATGCAGTCCCATAGAACTTCTATTGAAGTGTAATATACACACCAAAAAGTTCACAAACTGAACACAGCCATGCAAACAGCTTCTAGATCAAGAAACTGGATGTTACCAGCATTCCAGAAGCCTTCCTCCCAGGCTGCTAACTGGTCACTACCCCACCCCAAAGAGTAACCACTATCTTGCTTTATTTTATCTGTTTTGAACTACATGGAAATGGAATTGTATTGAATGTACTTTTTGTGCCTGGCTTCTTTAGCTCAACATTTAGGTTTGTAAGATTAATTTGTATTGTTGAATATCATTGTAGTTTATTCATTTTCATTTGTTGAGTAGCGTTGCAAAGTGAATATACCTCCCAATATTTAGCACTTCTACTGTCAGTATCCATTTAGGCTGTTTCTAGTTCGGGGATAGTATTAATAGTGCCGCTGTGAACATTCTTACATGTTTCTTTTGGTAAATACATGAACACACTTCTGTTGAGTATATACCTTCATCAAATTTTTATATTGTGTCAAAAAGACACATGTGAGGAGAATAGGTCTATATGCAATCCCTGGAGCAAGCGAAATTTTAGATTACTCAGTGACATTATCAAAGAACCAATTGAAGCGAGTGGGGACTCAGTTGGTTTGGGACCAAAGGGAAGAGGTTACTGGAGGGCTTTCTTCATTTTTACTTCACCCTGGCATACTTCTGAACCTCTAGCTTGGAGAAAACTGTTGTCATAATCAACTTCATTTGTTTAGGAGAATCTAAGACAAAGTGATCTGATTCATGGAACTGCCAGTTGACAAATGGGTGGTGATAAGCTAACTGAGCAAGTGTTAAAAGTAAAAAAAAAGCATGAGGCAATTCTTAAGGGATTATTTTACCAAAAAGTTCTTTATTTTTTTTATATTCTTCCATCTAGGAAAGATTTCTGTTATTGGTAGCTATTTTTTAAGGATGTAATCATATTTTCATATATTGATGCCTTTCCAAATACAATTTTATTTGCATATGGTTATTAGAAAAAATTTATTTATATTTTTTAAAGTAATTTATAATGTTCTTGAATTATATTTTTATTTGACCAGTTTCGAAGCCAACTCTCAATGCTGGTGATATTCAACAAATGTTCATCATCTGGTTTATTGAAAGTCATTCTATGAAATTGTTTATTTATACAGAAATTAGCAGCACATCTTCTTTGCTTACTTTTATCTGTAGTTTTGTTTAAAATGGGAAATTTGTGAAATAGTTTAGGGGTGTTATTTTTACAACAAACTGACATATAGCTTTTAAAAAACATATCTTTTCTTGCTTAATATGCATAGTATTTATAATTTCTCATTATGGTAGAAAAACAGATTATTTACCCCTAAAGTTATATTGTTAAAGAAGTTATATTTTTAAACATGAGTGGCAAAGCTTTCCTATAAGGTTCTTTTAAATCTTCTTCAGTTATCTTTTGTTGCTTATTTGTTGTTATAAATCAACATTTAAATATTAGTAGGAACAGGGATTAATCTTCAAATAGGAATGCCTTAAAGTAAAGATATTAAAACTGCAAAATTATGACAGTGTTTTTGTACTTTTATTTGCTAGACACTAATCTTAATAAAAGACTTAAATGGAATACTAAATAAACAATCTTGTGATTGTTCAAAGAGTGAGTGAACTTCATTTTGATTAGGTTTGTTTTTTAATGGAACATTGCCTACTGCAAAAGTTTGGATGCAGTTGCATTAAAGTGCACAGCCTTCCAGTTTACTCAGGAGCTTGAATTTTGAATCTTAGTGGAAAGGGAGAGCCAGGTTAAATCAGTCTTATGTAGGAACTTTGAAGTATAGCTGAATAGTATAATTCTAAATTTAGTTTTAATATTGCCAAAGTGAGGAACTGTGGCTTGGTCATTTTGTTTGTAAGGTTGGAAAAAAATGTCTTAAGGAATTAATAGTGATATATACTTTAAAATGGAAAGAAATTGAATTAAGGAGCTGTCTATAAAGAGGATAAAATGAAGCCTGCAAACTTGAATAGTAAATACAAAGATTTCTGTACCCAATAAATAAGTGAAAACATCTTTACAGGGTCACTTTGATAAGAAATTTTATTCTGTTTAGAAAACAAATTTGCAATTTTAGAATGTTTTCTTGAAAGAATAATTATAAATACTGTTCTACCACAACATAAAAGTAGCGTGTAACTTACGATACTTAATAAAGAAGATGTGGTGCTGGTTTTAACTGATGAATATGTACTTAAAAACTAATTGATTAAAGTTTGTAAATTTTTACTGTATTTTTTCTATTGCTATTATTACTAAAATTAGGAACAGATACAATTTACAATGTCTTATTTAACAAAAATATGTCAAATTTTCATATCTACCTATAATGTTACCTCTCACAACATAGACATTTTATAGTGTTGGGGAGCAAGAAGGACATATTTGACATTATGGAATCAATTTGGATTTCATTTAACTAGAATTAGATGAATTATATCAAAGTTGAATTAAATGTAACTTGAAATTGGTAAATTATATTATAGTTAAATTATTTAAGAAGTTTATTCTTCATCACTCCATTCAAATTCTAGGCTAATACAAAAGAGAATTTTTTTATACTGTTCTAATAGAAGGTTATAATAAAATGAACCTATCCAGAGTTCCTGGAAGATGAACTCGGAATACCAACTTTGTCTAATGAGAAATCTTTTCAAAACATTTATTTTTAGCTTTATTTTTCATACAAAACCAGTACATATTTGCTATAGAAAATCAGAAACTTACAAGACTACAAATAAGAAAATCAAAATAAGTCGTGACCACATTAAATAGAGTTATCTACTGTTAACCCCATTTTAATTACTCTGGATACATGTTAAGTCTTGAGCTCTTGTACAGTGAGAATTCCCCTTCCCACATGCTATTCTTTACTTCCAAAATTTTATATATATTTTTGGTCATTCCTCTTCTATTTGAATTTTAGAATTAAGTTTTACTAAAACTCTGTTGGGATTTTTATTGGATTTGCAATATTTTTATAGCTTTAAAAATTTTTTTTTATTTCAGCATATTACAGGGGTACCGATGTTTAGGTTACATATATTACCTTTGCCCCACCTGAGTAAGAGCTTCAAGCATTTCCATCCCCCAGATGGTGCGCACCACACACTTTAGATGTGAATATACCTATCCCCTCATCCCTCACCCCACCTGCCCTTGCCTGACACCCGATGAATGTTACTACTATGTGTGCACGTAAGTGTTGATCAGTTAATACCAATTCGATGGTGAGTACATGTGGTGCTTGTTTTTCCATTCTTGTGATACTTGACTTAGTAGAATGGGCTCCAGCTCTATCCAGGATAATGGAAGAGGTGCTAGATCACCATTGTTTTTTGTGGCTGAGTAGAACTCCATGGTATACATATACCAAATTTCATTAATCCACTCATGAATTGATGGGCACTTGGATTGTTTCTACATCTTTGCAATTGTGAATTGTGCTGCTTTAAACATTCGGGTGCAGGTGTCTTTTTCATAGAGTGTCTTTTGTTCTTTTGGGTAGATGCCCAGTAATGGGATTGCTGGATCGAATGGTAGTTCTACTTGTATCTCTTTAAGGTATCTCCATGTTGCTTTCCACAGAGGTTGCACTAGTTTGCAGTCCCACCAGCAGTGTATGAGTGTCCCTATCTCTCTGCATCCACACCAACATTTATTGTTTTGGGACTTTTTGATAAAGGCCATTCTCACTGGAGTTAAGCGATATCTCATTATGGTTTTGATTTGCATTTCCCTGATGATTAGAGGTGTTGAGCATTTTTTCATATATTTGTTGGCCATTATTCTGTCTTCTTTTGAAACGTGTCTGTTTATGTCCTTTGCCCGCTTTTTAATGGGGTTGATTTTTTTCTTGCTGATTTTCCTGAGTTCTATGTAGATTCTAGTTATCAGCCCTTTATTGGATATGTAGCATGCGAATATTTTCTCCTGTGCTGTAGGTTGTCTGTTTGCTCTGAGGATAGTTTCCGTGGCTGTACGGAAGCTTTTTAATTTGATAAGGTCCCATTTATTTATTTTTGTTGTTGCTGTGATTGCCTTTGGGGTCTTCTCCATAAATTCTTTTCTGACTTGGTTACCCTTTGTTTCTTTCTCTTGTCTAATTTCTCTGGCTAGGACTTCTATATACTATGGTGAATACAAGTGGTGAAAGTGGGCATCCTTCTCTTTTTCCAGTTTTTAGGGGTAATGCTTTCATCTTTTCCCTGGGGATTCAGTATGATGTTGACTGTAGGTTTGTGATATATGGTTTTTGTTATTTTGAGGTATGTTCCTTCTATGCCTATTTTCTTCAGAGTTTTTATCATGAAGGGGTGCTGGATTTTGTCAAGTGTTTTTTTTTCTTCATCTATTAAGATGATCATGTGGTTTTTATTTTTAATTTTGTTTGTATAGTGAGTCACATTTATTGACTTGTGTATGTTATACCATCGTTATATACCTGGGGTAAACCTCACTTGATCATGGTACACATTTTTATGATGTGCTGTTGAATTTTGGTTTGCTAGTATTTTTTGGGGAGAGGGGCAGATTTTTGCATCTGTGTTCATCAGAGATATTGGTGTGTATTTTTCTTTTTTTGTTGTGTCCTTTCCTGTCTTTGGTATCAGGGTGATACTGGCTTTGTAGAATGAATCAGTTAGGGAGGATTCCCTCCTTCTTGATCTTTTAGAAAAGTGTCAGTGGAATTGGTACCAATTCTTCTTT